>PITA01008065.1:0-87148 GCA_004023965.1 Spilogale gracilis | reverse complement strand
TCTATTTCTTTCACTAGATTGTGGATTTTCAGCTATTATTTCTATAAGTTTTCTGCCCCCTTATCTCATCTCTTTGTGGGGACCCTAAAATGCTACTGTTTGTTCACTTGATGTTGTCCAAGAGATCCCTTAACCCATCTTTACATTTTATGTTTTATTTTCTTTTTTTGCTATTCACCTTGAGTACTTTTCATTACCCCGTCTTCCAGATTATGATACATTCTGTAATCTATTGTTCATGCCCTCTTGTGTATTTTTTAGTTCATTTATTGTATACTTCAGCTATGGTTCTTTTGAATATATTCTCTTTTTGAAGATCTCATTGATTATGTCCACTCTCTCTCCTATACATTGAGCATCTTTACAATTTTTTAAAGATTTTATTTATTTGAGAGAGAGGGAGAGGGAGAGCATGAGCAGGGAGATGTGTACAGAGGAATGGAGAGGGGTAATCAAACTCCCTGCTCAGTAGGGAGCCCACACAGGGCTCAAACCAGGGCCCTGCGTTTATTACTTCAAATGAAGTCTGACACTTAACTGACTGAGCCACCCCAGAGCCTCCTTTACAATTACTACTTTAAACTCTTCATCAAACATATTGCTCATCTCTGTTTTCTTTAGTTTTCTTAGCTTTTGTCTTGTTCTTTGTATCATATTTTCCTCAGGTCATTTTTGTGTGGATTTTTTTTTGAGCTCTCAAATCCATCCCACTGGTTATATGTTTGTTTGTTTTTGTTCTTTTTCAAGATTAATTTGACTGTTCAGAGTCCTTTGGGGTTCTATAATTCTATGATTTTTTTTTCTAATTCTGCAAAACTGACATTGGGATTTTAATAGATATTATACTGAATCTGTATAGATCATTTGGGGATATATATGTGTATTCTTCCAAGTATAAGTAACATACATGATATAAAATATGTATAATTTCATCCTCATAAAAGTTCAAGAAGTATTAAAAGTTGAAGAAGAAGTTGGGTGAGTTTATAAAAGAGAAACTTCGCAGTCAGAGAATTGAAATATCATCTCCAAGGTAACACAGCTAGTATGTGATCAGAACAAAATAAAATTTCAACTATTTTACCTCAAAATTCTACTTTTTCTTCACTGGGCTAAATTTCAAATGTGACTCTCTGGAATCAGAGGAAAGTCTAGAAAATGAACATAATTGTTGTTACTCTTTATCAACAAGAAAGAGGGAAGAAATTTTAAACACAAAAATGGGACAACCTACTTAGCTTATGGTGGGTTCCAGAACCTCTCCAGTTTATGCATGGTGAGTGATAAACAGTCTAGCCCAATGGAAGAATAAAGAAGGATGCTTATATAATTGTCACATAACCAGCATACTCATTCTTAATTGAGCACTTGTTCTAAAAACTGAGTTTGCTCTCTTCTACATCAGGAGAAGAAAAGTTTCAGATGGCTTTCCCTTCCATCATGTACAGGTTTTCTACTGCAATAATCAACTTGTGTCTCTCTGTCCCAGTGAAGCAATCCCTATGTGGTACTTTGATAAGGGAAAGACAGTAAGATTAGACAGCACACTCAGAGCATACACCTCATGAAACTGTTGGAGGAATTGATTAAAGCATCATTTAAATAAATCATTTAAGGAGTTATAAACACACAAATATGAAAGCCTTTCTGTATATAATTTAAAAATAATATTTCCAAATAAATTGAAGGAAAAAAAGACAATGTTGGATCTCAAAGTTGAGGTGAAGGACAGATTTCACAAGATAGGGAAAAATTGGTTGAAATTATGAGGGCATATGTGAGATTTAAAGTTAGGAGATTAATAGTGAAATAACAGAAATTCAGGAAAGAGAAGAAATGATCAAATAATATAAATAAATGTTCTTAAGATGTAAAAATAAAATACCTCAATTTTCCAAATAAAAGAGTTCACTAATTTCCAAGCTGGATTGATAAAGGCCAAATAACAACAAGAACAACAACAACAACAACAACAACAACAATATTGTGATAGAGTGTACTGTTATAGAACTTATTACATGCCAGACACTGCTGTATTTCCATATATTAATTCACATAATATTTGTAGTACTCTGTAAATTAGATATAATTTCTTAAAATTATATAACCTTAGTTGAGGAATCTATAGCATAGATAAATCAAGTAACTCAATTAAGTGTCAGAGTCAGAGGTCATGTTCTTAACATTAGAATGAGTTTTGAAGGACTACCTTCAAAGGACTATCACATATCAGAAATCTAAGGTTAAAGAAGATGTCTTTAAGACATTGGGGCAACAAGAAAGGAAAAACAAATAGATGTCATATTCTTAACCATAACTCTGTAAGCTAGAAAGTAGTAAAAAATATAATATCCACTTCACATAGCTTTAAAAAGTTTATTATGGTTTTACAAGAATTAAGAGTATTTTGATAATCTGAGTCAAGTAGTCAAATCCAATGAAAATGAAATAGCACAAAGGAAATTTGTACTCAAAGGTAAAAAAAAAAAAAAAAAAAAGTAGTTAACTCATGAACAATATAGCTCAGTTGTTAAGCCTCTGCCTTCAGCTCAGGTCATGATCCTGGAGTCCCGGGATAGAGCCCCACATCAGGCTCCCTGCTCAGCGGAAAGCCTGCAAGCCTGCTTCTCTCTCAGTCCCCCTGCTTGTGTTCCCTCTCTAGCTGTGTTTCTCTCTGTCAAATAAATATATAAATATATCAAAATATTATATATGTGTGTGTGTGTGTAAGTTTCTTAAGACCAAAGGACGAATTCTTCTACAAAATCTTTAAGTCTTGAAAAACACTGTTAAAGCATTCTTAAGATTTCAAAGAGTGAAAAATAAGCTATGAAGGGACTGAACAATTTCTTTTATAGGGTGAAAAGATAGATGGAACATAAATTCTTTTTTTGTTAAATAGTCATTGTGTTGGGGGTACGAGGGAAATAGTTGATGCTGTTTTTCAAATAACAGAAAAACATAGTTGTGAATCAGAAAAAGTTTAAAGATGGATTTGAAACTTACCACTTAATTTCCTGTTTAACAATACATGATGATATCCAAGAACCTAAAAGAAAAAGATGCGAAGGATATGTACGTTTGCTTGTGTTGCGGTGGTAGGGCGAAAGTAGCACTCTAATCAAATACCGGAATATCAGATGCTAAAATAAATTGTACATATTGGTATGATAACTGATACTGGATTTAGTAGACTATAGAGTCTACAAACAGACCTTGATATATTTGTGTATGCAGTATTTACTAGTTTAGAGGCAAAATAATGAATTATTTAATAGGGTCGTTAATTCAACAAGCTGTTTAGTTGTAAATACAATACAACAAAATCACAAAATTAATTCTGGATGGATTTAGTATTTGAAATATGAATAGAGTACTCAGCATAAAGTATTTAAAAGTAGCAGTATTAAGCATTGAGTTTCAGAGACAAAAATGGAGGTGATGCTAACTAAAAGGACCCCATGTCTTTTTACTCAACTTAGGAATGGATGTAATTGACAGAAACTCATGGGTTTAGTGATTCCACTTACACCATAAGCAGCTAAAACTGTATCTTTAATTACTTGTCTAGAAGTGGGAGATTGGGAATTGAACTGGAGATCAATGAATAAGTATTCTGTTTTGCTGTCTTCCTCTCTGGGGATGTTAGCAAAGCAAAGAAGCAAAGAATTACTTTTTATTGAGTTGTTGGCTCTTGAGAGAACTGCTCAAGAGAAGAAGAGTTGATTTTTGTAGTTACAATAGTTTTATCTTGTTCTGAAGACAAAATGTAGGAATACTAGGAGATGAAATATGTTTTTAATGGCCAAATTTATATGCTTAAATGAGCATTCCCACCATACACCTACCATCAAATATCAGGAAAACTATTTAAAAATCCATGTATCTCATTTATGTTGTATTTATATTTATAGGAGATATATATATATAATGTATAATTTATATAAGTTTCCTTTTTGAGAAATATATTTAAAATTAAAAAAATGCACAGTAAATTCCATTCCTATAAATGATTGACGTAAAGGTATAATCAAATGAATACTGAATTTGAAAATTAATTCTAGAAATCAGATTTTTTTTTAATGTTCATCAAACATAGGTTATGAATGCTTTCAAAATTCAGGTATTTGGTAAATAGGAATTATGTTACAAACTTGACTCCTACTGACCTGGTCATTCTCCATGCCTTCTACACAAGTATATAAAATAGTTAAGCTCATAAATTGAGATAAAGATTTCTCACAAAAACTGTTCTGGAACTTTTATGAGACATTAAAAACAAAATGTTTGTTGTAAAGAGAAGCCAATAATTAAAATTTTAGATCATTCCAGAGTTTTAAATTCCAAAAATATTTGAGTTACATTTTTTCTTTATAAATAAAAGTTTAGATTATTTGGTTTAAAATACCACCATTTTCTTTTCTGTAAATATGGAAGAAGTAGAGATATTATTTTTTTTATTTTCAAGGGAAAAAATACAGATGTTAGTATTTTGTTTGGCTCATCTCCCCTAGTCTCTGCTTTGCTCACCTTGGTCTCATCATTCCACCACAGGTAAGCCATATTGTCCTTCTCTTGTGATATTATGTAGAGTAAACAATTGATAAACAAGTCTCTTTTTTGAAACTAAAAATTTTTAGAACTGTGAATCTAGTGGTAACTAATGAAAAAAACCAAAAGGAGGGGAAAAAAAACCCATCAAGCTAACAAGTATTATGTAATGATTCTTTAAAAGTTTTTTAAAAGATGTATTTATTTGAAAGAGAGTGCAGGGAGGAGGGAAGGCAGAGGGAGAGAATCTGAGGCAGACAGACTCCTCACTGAGCACAGAGCCAGATGCAGGGCTTAATCTTACAACCCTGAGATTGTAACTTAAGCCAAAATCAAGAGCTGGACACTTAACTAACTGAGTAACAGGTGCCCCGTATTATTTAATGTTTCGATTTCTTTCTTTTTCTCATTACCATTTCAAGGTAGGCATTCATTGTGTCCTCTTCCAAGTTTTCCTGTTATTTTTTTAAATTTTTTTTTTTATTTTTTAAAGATTTTATTTATTTGACAGAGAGAAACACAACAGAGAGGAAACACAAGCAGGGGGAGTGAGAGAGGGAGAAGCAGGCTTTCTGCCAAACAGGGAGCCCGATGCGGGGCTTGATCCGGGGTCTCCAGGATCATGACCTGAGCTGAAGGCAGTCGCTTAACCAACTGAGCCACCCAGGCGCCCAAGTTTTCCTGTAACTTTTATGATGTTTTACCTTTTGTTTTCTTTTTCCATCCAGAGGTTATGCAAAGTGTTTCCCAATGTGTTCTCTTGTTCTATTTACATATGGCTGTCTCAATATTCTGCCTATTAATTCTCCTATATTAGAACTCTCTCACAATGAGAATTTGGAAAATGGTATCTGCCCTGTCACTATTTTAATTAGACAAACTATGTCCTGGCATCTCCTACCATCATGGAATATTCTTTTTACTATTAAATAATAGTCTCAATTTTATTTTCCTATTCTTACAATCATTTCAGTTCAGACAACTTCAAAACTTTATCTTGTGTTTAAACGTTAAAATGGAAAATTACATATATCTGCTCTGCTGGATGGGCTCAGTTCTATTCCTTGGACGTTAATCACATTGCATATGTTAACAAACACATCATGGTCGTTGTGTGCTTCTTTAAGCTGTCTTTCATGGAGGTAATTGTGAAATGATGAAATTTAAATGAAGCATAGTCAATTTAAGTATCCAACTTGTGGAGTCTTTTGTCTTTTTACTGACTACCTCCTATGGAGATAGAAAGATGTTTGTTTTGTTTTTTTCAGGTACTCCTATTTCCAATTTATATTCCCAGTGGTAGAGATAGTACAGACATACTCAGCACTAATTACCAAATAAATTACATTAAACAAATATTTACTCAGTAATTTTTATGTGGAGAAAAATAACAGGGAAGATTCGTTTAGATAGGAGATATTTGCTTCATTCTTAATTTGACTAGGTCAGATCTCACCATGGGGGTATCATAAAAGCACCCAGGTGAGGATTTTATAAATTGGAAAAATCTACATTATAAAGATGTGAATACTCTCCTAAACTGATCTACAGATTTAATTCAACCCTATTCAAAATTGTATAATGACAACAAAAATATTTTTTGGTGGAAATTGATAAGCAGTTTATCAATTTAACAATTGATAAATTGTATGTGAACCTCAAAGGTTTAAAGAATAGCCAAGAAAATCTTACAGAAAAATCAAATGAGAAGATTTACATACACAGGTTCAAGATTATAATAGAACAATGAGAATTAAGACAGTTTGGATTCAAAAATAGATAAATAGAAAAATAAAATATAGTTTAAACAAATGTAATGATAGCTCTAATTTAAGGAAAAGTTCAGTCCAATGGAAATGGAGGTTTTCATCAGTTAGGGACAATTTGGATACAAATGTGGGAAAATTAATATTAAATCTTAAGTTATAGCATACAACAAAAGTAAGTTAATATTGGTTGTAGATATAGATTTGAAAGATAAAATAATATATCTTTTAGAAATAACAGACTGAGTATTCAGTGAGCTTGACTTGGGTAAATGTATTTTGAAAAGGGAATATAGACACACAAATATATCAACAATAAAAGAGTAATATTGATAAATTGAACTTCATTAAAATTAAGTTTCTATACACCAAAAAATCATAATTAAAACATTGAAAAATACAAATGAAAAGAGAAAATATTTGTATTATGTATGTTTGACAAAGAAGACAACCAAATTATATTAAAAGAAACAAAATGTACTAATTAATACAAAAAAGCAGTTAGTCATTTAATAGGTATAAATTTTTAACGGGCACTTTAAAAAGATACACAAGTAGTAAATTAATATTTGGAAATTGTTTAATACCATTAGTCCTCAGAGATATATTATGTCTGATACCTTTTTAACATCATCCTTTACATGTTTTATTATTACATGTCTTATTATTTTGAAAGCAAACATTTCTGGTTCAAGGCAGACTATCATCATTTAACAATAACCACATCCATTCTCGATGCTGCTTTCTTCACTTCTGCACAATGCACTGATAGTCAGAGGATTATGCCTGTGCATACATTAAAAGGATATCATTAACAGTAGGAGAGGAGCCCCATAATTATCAGTCTGAGAGTGTAGATAGACTATATGGTGTCTCCTTCCTCTCTTGAGAAAAGGAGGATAATCTTTTGTTTGTTTTTCAGTCATTTGAATTGTAAACACAGAAGACAAGCAGGATAAAAAGACCATTGTCTCTATCAATATATCAATTTTCTTTGATGAGGAAGCCCTGACCATAAACAAACAAAAAAAGAAAATATTCTTAGAGCTCCATTTCCTTGACAGTGCCACAGAGATATTGCAGCAAACAATCAGAATGAATGAAATTATAAAAATAAAACTACCCTGCTATTAATTAGTGTTACCAGGGATGTGAAGCAACTGAAATTCTCATGTACTATTGGTAGAACAAAATACAGTCAATTTGGAGAACTCTTTGGCAGTATTCACTAAAAATATTACAATGAAAAGTGTGTACATGTTGATCAAAAACATGTACTAGAATCATTCATGTGACTATTATTTATAATAGCCCAAAATTAAAAATAAAGCCCCGATGCCCACCAACAGTAGAATGAATAAATAAGTTGTGGTATAGTTGTACAATACAATACTCTAAAATAATGCAAATGGATGAAAAACATAAAGATAATATGCAGGAATTTCATAAACATAAGTTTTGTGTACAAGTACTCAAGAACCAACATGATGGCTGTTTAATGTGCCATTAATTGCTGTACCAAAAACTAAGATATTATTGTTCATGAAATGAAATATTATGCAACCATTGAAGTAAGGAAGAAAGTGTACTGGCATCAAAATATTTCATATTGTAAAGTGAAAAAAATGAAATGAATGGTACATATAGTCTGACATGAACAAATAAAGCATTAGGTATGATTTAAGAATTACGTATCTTGGGGCGCCTGGGTGGCTCAGTTGGTTAAGCGACTGCCTTCGGCTCAGGTCATGATCCTGGAGACCCGGGATCGAGTCCCACATGGGGCTCTCTGCTCGGCAGGAAGCCTGCTTCTCCCTCTCTCACTCCCCCTGCTTGTGTTCCCTCTCTGGCTGTGTTTCTCTCTGTCAAATAAATAAAATCTTAAAAAAAAAAAAAGAATTACGTATCTCATGCATTATCTTTGTATATGCAAATGGTAAAGGACAGACAACACTAGGTAGGGAGAGACAGGTAGTGGGCAACATGACTAGGCTCATGCAGGGGGCTATGTAACCAGGCTCACAGAAATCCCAGATATGAGGAAATGTTGGAGAAAAGATATTATTGGGAGAGAAGGAAACATAACAAACCCACCTTGTTCTAAATATAGATATTTTCATGATATGTACAAATCCACCTCCGGTTGTCTTTAATGTTATAGACATATTTACCAAGTTCCCTGGTCAGTTTTCTATAAAAGCCCTCCATAGCAGCCCATTCAGGACCCCTTTACACTACAGAGCTTTCCTTTCTGTTCTCACCTTCCCTTAATAAATTTTCAGTTAATTTCACCTTATTGTTCTTGAGATTCATTGACTTGAGATTCATTCTTTGACTCTGTGAGACAAGAACCCTGAAGCCCTGCAACACAATGATCATGTATAGAAAGACACAGGAACTATTAAAAGACAGTATGGCACAGTGGCTAGAAATGAGGCCCTTTACATATTATGGCAAGTTAGATGAAAAAGGAAGGAAGTCTCAGTCCTTTTTGCTGCCACAGTAGAGAATTGCAGGATGGGGAAATGAAAGTAAAGCAGAACACATGTTTATTAAAGTACACTCCAAGGGAAGAGTGAGCCAGTCAAGAGAAAAATGCCCCGGAACACCAGGGTATGGGCTTATATCAATTTTTATTTTGGGTCGTTCCTAGTGTCCCAACATTTGAGTGACAGGCCTGTATTATATAATAATTAGTCAGCTGTGCATGTCCTTTCCCAAAATGTATTCAAAATGCCTGCATCGGGTAGGAAGCCACAGCATTATTTCTCTGCTGGGATGTGGTATGATCACAGACTTCCAGATGGGTGGAATCCGTGGTTCCTGGGCAGTCCTCAATTGGGGTTCTCAGTCAGGATGTCTAAGGTCTATCATCCTGTAACTCATGCCTAGTTTTCGCCTAACTAATTTAGGTCAAAACACCTGGGTTAAATACTGTTTTCAACACATACTAGCTGTGTTAAATAACAGTGTTTCAAATATTTTTGGACCTGTTCCTTTAATTCAGTTGCTTGGTTTCAACATTGGTATTGAGAATAATATTTAACTTTGTCACAAGTTTTTTTTTGTTTGTTTTGTTTTTATGGAGGTAAAATAGAATATCTGATGCATTATAAGTTGTTATAATTCATTTTTATTATAAATTATAGAATTCCATATAAATATACTACTAAATGTTATAGTAATGATTAGAACAATAATAATTATTAGCTTAATAGTAATCTCTTAGGAGAGAAGTTAGTTGAGCCATAAGAACAAAACCTAAAGATCAGATGCAGGATTTAATTATTAAAGTAACAGGTCTATTGTGTGCTGGGAATTAAAGAGGGCACTTGTGATGAGTACTGGGTGTTATATATAAGTGATGAATCATTAAATTCTGTTCCTAAAATCAATATTATATTATATGCTAACTAACAAGAATTTATAAAAACTTGGAGCAAACAAACAAAAGGTAATAGGACTATAGTGAGTTTGATTTTCAACTGTTCTGTGTCTAATATGCCATGATAAAAACTATGATTGGGAAAGACAGGGTCTCTGAGATTTGACATAGGAACCTTTGAAAACCTTGAATTCATAAAATTCCCTGAATCATTTGAATATGTTGAAGTATCCCACTTTTCCTTGTTAGCAGCAAGGATCTGTACTCACATCCCTATACTCTTGCCTAACAAGTCAGATGCTAGGATCATCTAATAAAAATCTGTTTAGGAAAGAATTGGGTTTGCCGAGGGAGGAAAGCACCCAAGAAACTGCAGAACCTAACTAAGTATAAATGAACACATGGTCAAATAGCAAATGATTGACTGATGAGAGTCTTAGAATGAAAAAAATAAAAACAGTAGTTTGGGAACAGAAAGTCTTAGGAAGAGACATAAGGATTGCCATATGAGAGGGCATATAGTATGAAGATATGCATTGCTCATGAATGCCCATCAATGCCCATCAGAAAGTACCCAGTAAATAACCAAGTAAGTACAATGATTCATCTGGCTGATGTCTTAACCTTTTGAATCCATTGTGCTTGCCCACCCCAGGTTTAGAAACGGTCTTGTGGATAGAGTAACTGTAGTGCCATCAATGGAGATTAGGCATAGGTCGAATCCATGAGAACACATAGAGACAAGGTGATGTAGCTACTGCTGCTGCTTGGTGTTCAGCATGTCAGTAAAAAGAAGAAATCTATGTCCCAAATATAGCACCCTTCATCAAGACCAACCAGATATTAGATGGAAAAACTGGCCACATGAGAACCCTTCCAGCTGGAGATGGCAGAAATTCATCTTGACTGAAATATACACATTTTCCCAGGTAGCCTTTGCTTTTTATTGATAACAGAATCTTGGGCAGCACTACTCTCTGAAGGCTTAGTGTTTACTCCATCAAAATGGGATTTTAAAATAAATAAATATATATATATATAAATGAAATGGGATTAAGTAGTTATGCCTGGGTGGCTCAGTTGGTTAGGTGTCTGCCTTTGGCCTCAGGTCATGATCCCAGGGTCCTGAGATCAAGTCCCACACATCAGGCTCCCTCCTCAGTGGAAGCCTGCTTCTCCCTGTCTCTGCCACTCCCTGTGCTTGTGAACACATTCTCTCTCTTTCTCTGTCTCTGACAAATAAGTAAAAATCTTTAAAAAATGATATCAGCTAGTTTCTGAAGTACTCCTTTATGTATCTGAGGCACACACATCTCTGCAAGTATGTTTCTCCAGGAATCTGTCCCAACACAACACACTTAGACACATGATATTAAATCCTTGAGAAACAGAGGTAAGCAGACATCTTAAAAAGCCCTGTATACCCATATACATACAAAGGTCTGTTATCTTTAAAGTAGCAATAAGAAGACTAACAGCTGACTACCCACAGGAAAGGTGGGAGGCAGAGGTAAAGAAATGACATCTTTAAAGTGCTAAAAGGAAATCTACCAACATAACATATTCTACTCAGGGAAAATAATATTCAAATATCAAAATGAAATAAAGTAATTTTTAGAGAAGCATGAACTGAGGAATTATTTTGCTAGAAATATTCAGTAAAAAATAAAAATAATAATAATAACAAATAAAGAATAATGATCCCAGGCAGAAACCTGGAAGTGTAGGGGAAAAAGAAGGAAAAAAAACTGGAAAAAGAATTTAGCAGGATAAAAATGGAATACTAAAAATGGGTAATCCTAAAGAATGCAAAAAGGAGGAAAAAATAGACAAATACAAAATTATCATTCTATTTATAATAAATGTTAGTTTAATGATCCTCTCTGTTTTGATTTTCTTTATTAGTATATGTAAAAATAGGGAGCCATTAAGCTCACCATTAGGGAAGCATCAAGGAAGTTTTAATTACCAAGAATTCTGGAATAAAAGTAAAAAAGGGAATAAATTTCATTGTCTCAATGTCACAATTTTAATGAATGAGTCTGCTTATTTCATGTGAGTTTCAAGTTTCAAACTAATTCATGGAATAGAACATACTGACATAATAAAAATGGATTTAAAAACCGCTAGGTTAGGAATAGGATTTCTGTAGCTGAAGCAATTACATGACAAAGATAGAAGACCATGAAAAGAAAAATTCTGTAACTGTGAAAGAATTAAATGGATATTAAGGGAAAAGAGAGAGAGAGAGAGAGAGAGAGAGAGAGAGAGAGAGAGAGAGATTGAGATCAAGATCCACAGTGAGGTAAAAGACTTGAGCCAGAAGGTAAATCAGTATACTTCATCCTTAACTGAGAAAGTCTTGAAATGGAAAACAGTATCAGCTGGACTAGTGAATTTACTTAATTTAGATTCTGGTAAAACTCTTTCTTCCTCTTTTTTTTTTTTTAAATGATTTTATTTATTTGACAGAGAGAAATACAGCCAGAGAGGGAACACAAGCAAGCGGAGTGAGAGAGGGAGAAGCAGGCCTCCTGCCAAGCAGGGAGCCTGATGTGAGGCTCAATCCCGGGTCTCTGGGATCATGACCTGAGCCGAAGGCAGTCACTTAACCAACTGAGCCACCCAGGCGCCCCAAGATTCTGGTAAAACTCTTTATTCTGTGCAGACCCTGTAAACCAATAGAAAGTTCATAAATAAAAGTTGGTATAGCAATGATTTCTATCATATACTATTGAGTAAAAAAGATTCTTAATATCTCTTCTTAAAAATATTAATGGCAGGGTGCCTGGGTGGCTCAGTGGGTTCAAGTCTCTGCTTTCCACTCAGGTCATGATCTCAGGGTCCTGGGATTGAGGCCTGCATTGGGCTCTCTGCTCAGCAGGGAGCCTGCTTCCTCCTCTCTCTCTGCCTGCCTCTCTGTCTACTTGTGATCTCCCTCTGTCAAACAAGTAAAGAGAATCTTTAAAAAAAATATTAGTGGCAGAATAACTTCAATGTAGACCCATATTAATTCATCACTACTTCAGATAAGAGCGCAAATAGTGTGTCTTCATCATGTCCACAATTATGATGACAACCATTCCTTATTCTCCCTTCCTGCTTCTTCCTGTTTGGTTGGATGGAGAAGACATGTAACCATAAAACTACAAGAATGTGGTGAGAGACCAAGTCCCTAAGGATGAAAAAGTAAAAAGATGGAAATGGCCTGAATTCCTTGTGACAACTTTGAGCCACTATACCAACCCTGAGGTCTATGATACAAATAAATTCTACTGTCAGCAGTATATTTTTGTTTCCAGCTGTCAGATGAATGTAATTGTAACCAATATATCCAGTAATATATCCACCTACTTTTTTGTTCTCATGCTTCCTTCCACACAATAATGTCACCAGCAATTTAAGTGAGGAAATCTGTGTTGGTAGAACATTAACTTTACTACTTCATCTGATCATGATCAGAGCTCAGACAGATAAAGTAGGTCTGCAGTTCCCAAAAAGTTTTTGAACCCTCAAGGTGAAGTTTTTCTTTAACACACACAGTCCTCTAATATCTTATTTTCAGTAGAAACCCATCAGCATTCTTATCTAGACTATCTCATTATACTTGCTGGAGTTTCATGTTCCTCAGCCCATAGTTTCTAATTACTTTATGGGGTATTAAACAATGTAAAAATCAGGGCAGAGTGGTAAGTTCAGTGCACTTCTACAAGATATGTGTGCAATTCAGCATTCTTGGGAGTCTTACACTATCTTATTAAACTAGCTGTTTTGCTTTTAGCTCACTTCACACTTCTGTGGCAAGAAAGTAAACCATTACAACTCCTTGTTTTGATTCCTCCTCCATTATCAGCTTGATGGTCTATGTATTTTGTCCTCAATCTACTTTTTAAACTCATTATATTTTTACCAAATATTCCTGTGGATTTTTTTTCTCTCTGTTAATGGTTAATACACTCCCTGATCCTTCTCTGATAGTACTTGTCACTTCACATTCTATGTGTGACATGTCAATAGATGATCCCCTTAATGATATTTAGAAAATTATTTGAACAGGAACTGGATTTTTTTTTTCATTTCCAGGAAGCTCATTTTTTATCCACAATTGAAGCCATATGAGCAATCAGAGATTTTGATCAGACATCTGCCTTTAATATAGGTCTTAATTTAGCTCATACAGGCTTAGAGTAATTAACCTTGAGAACATTTTCAGCATATATGGGAGGAAATGGATTGGAGAGATAGCGAGAAGCAAAAATGTTGAAATTATATTAAATTTTATTTTAATAACGTGGGGAGAAGGAGGCTCATCATACATAATGTCTAATAATTAGTGATATTGGGTAGAGAAGAAGCAGATTTGGTTAAGGCAAATATATTTTGAAATTAGAAGGCTAGCTCATAAGCCAGCATGATATGTTTTAAATGGGATCTTCTTTCACATAACATTGATATGATTCTGATTTCTGAGGCTGAGCTTTGCTACAGACCATTAGACTTTGACTGCAAGCTACTGAGATGAAACAGCAGCAAAAAAATAAAGAAATAAACAAATAAATAAAGTGAAACAGCAAACAAAATTTAATGTGAGAAATTGAAATGGTCAGCTTGTTGAACTTGGCTACATTTTATTAATATGAGGAAAAATAAAATCTGTTGCTGAAATGATAAGGAAATTGTAGAAAATGTTTTTATATGTCCATTTTCTGTCTCATTATGGTAACAATTAAAACTGAAGTTGCATTATAAGTATTCTTGTCATTACAGTGATATTTCATAGATACTATTTTGCCATAGTGTTTAGACATTAGAGTGATAAAGGGAAGCAATACACATTTTATGCTTTTGTGTAATAAAGACTTTTCATGTTTCTCTTCAAAATTTGAGCTTATTCTTACTAACAAAATTAAATAAAATGATTTTGGGAATTCTCTGTCACTATTAGTATATTTTTTCTGGTTTATATGTATCCTTGAAGGGTTTGTGTAAGTATAACAATCAATTGCACTGTTTGGATTAGCTTCCTTTTATTTCCAAATGCAAGAAAGTGCCATTTGTCATATTCCTGAATCATTTTTAGAGGAGTGTGGTACTAACATCAAATTTTCCCTTATTTGGGGCTTTCCATTCATAAGTAGCAACATGCATTTATATCTTTAAGTGCTAGAAATTCAATGAAACAGAGAAGGGTAAATTGGAAGTGATACCATAGTGGCTGATGGGGAGTCACCCCTTCAGGACTTGGTGTTGAGATTACAATGTAAATCCTGAGACACAAACCATAACCTCATACCTACACAAAGCCTGGAGCTGAAACTGAGCCACCCAAACCCACTATACTGCCCTCCTTAATGGATATAAAACAGTGGGACAAATGCATAAATACAACACATAGTTATAAACAACAACAACAGTAGTAGTATGTTTTCTATCATTTTGCCTGTATATTTTTATGGGTACCCGAAAATATGCCCAAAATAAACAAGGCACATGCTCAAGTGCCTGATAGATTTGAACCTATATGATCCTATCCCTCCCACTACCCAAACTAAGATGGGGCCTTGAGGTCTAGGATTTTTTTTTTTTTTTTTTAGGTTTTTATTTATTTACTTGACAGAAGTTGCAAGAGAGCACACAAGCACGGTGTGTGTTGAGGGGAGGCAGCAGGCTGAGGGAAAGGAAGAAGCCAGACACCCCACAGAGCAAGGAGCCCCACTGGGGCTCAATCTCAGGACCCTGGGATCACAGCTGGAGCAGAAAGTAGATGCCCAACCAACAGAGCCACCCAGGTGCCCTGAGATCTAGGATTTTTATTTTTTATTTTATTTATTGTATTTTTTAAGATTTTATTTATTTGACAGAGAGAGAGAGAGCGATAGCAAGAGAGAGAACACAAGCAGGAAGAGTGGGAGAGGGAGAGGCAGGCTCCCCACCAAGCAGAGAGCCTGACCTTAGACTTGATCCCAGGACTCTGGATCATGACCTGAGCCAAAGGCAAATGCCTAAACACTGAGCCACCCAGGTGCCCCTAGGATTTTTAATGATTCTGTTTATGGTGGTCACTTCAGTGACCTACACAGAAAAGCTGTTAGTAAATGGTTGCTGAGTGATTAAGGTTTTCTTTTAATTTTCTATTTGTATAGGCAAGTTATTACAAAAAGACAAATATCTAAACATACTAAAAAAGACTTGAGGGAATGGCATCTTGCCATGTAAACAAAATACAGGTATTATAAATTTTTTTACCAAATTTAATTATATTTAAAATCTTTTTATATCAAAATGAGGAAGCAGTATATTTAATATATACAAAACTTAATTGGCAGATAATCTTACTCTAAAAGATGAGTAAAAGCTTCCACTTCAAGATTACAGGTTTTATTTAAGGAGCTACATAGATCCATTAACAATTTTTAAGAAAAATTATTCCTGAGAATTTTTTTCTAGTTAATAGTATTTTCTAGTTGTAGTTATTTTTCAGTATTTATGATTTTAAATGGTCATGTTAACATTTTAAAAATATTATCCTCTTTATTTGCCAATTCATTCTTGACCCATATCTCTCTGTTAATAACAATAACACTACTACTAATAATACATTGTGTGGTTAACATATAATTCTGCTTTAAATATTCAAATAGAAACTATTAGATATTTTTCTCTCATTTGATTGTCTCTACTTTTTTAAATGACTTGTAAATATTTAATATATTTAAATTCCATGGAAAGGAAAATTACATAACATGTAAGAATCTTAACCATAGTATTATCTTCAAAAACTTAATTCAATTTGGAAGTAATTAGTGCATGGAGAAGACATAGACTATAGAAACAAAACTTGTATTAATTAATTTTATATTCAGTATCCTCATTTAGACATGTACATCTTTTAATTTGGCATTATTTTTATTATGAAAGTTCACAAACCTAGCACATTTATATGAATGCTATTTTTCTTCCTGCTAAAATTCCAGCTGGAAGAATTGCTGTCTAATTGGAGCATAAATAGACACTGTTAATTCAGATGATAATACTATGATTTAAATACACTTTAACACTTGCTTCAGAGTAATTACTGTTACATCTGACGTATGCTTACCTATTCTCAGTAAATCACTTCAAAGATGTTAATTTTTCCTATTAAACAATCCTAGTTATGTATAAAAATACAATATCCTTCACCTGTGCCTGAGATTCCTACAACCATTAATTTTAGTACTAATTAGTTACTTGCACACAATTATGTCCATGTTTTTTCACATCTATTTTCTTTTTTTTTTTAAAGATTTTATTTATTTATTTGACAGAGAGAGAGATCACAAGTAGGTAGAGAGGCAGGCAGAGAGAGGAGGAAGCAGGCTCCCTGCTGAGCAGAGAGCCCTATGTGAGGACCCTGAGATCTTGACCTGAGCTGAAGACAGAGGCTTAACCCTTTGAGCCACCCACGTGCCCTCACATCTATTTTCTAAGATTGTACCACCCTGGCACACAGCCATTGAAGTCAAAATCCCTTTTGTTATGATATAGAGTCACTGCCTTTTATTTATTTGAATCAGATAACACTTTGCCCAATTAAAAAATCAGAATTGAAAACACTAAAAATAAAACACACTTTAATTCAAAATTGTTTTAGAAAATGAAATGTTGACATATTCTCTTTGCTCTCCTCTATTCTCTCTTCTACTCTCTCTCTCACTCTCTCCCTGTTTTCTGATCATTTAACATGAAAATACTAGCATGTGGAACCATTTTTGTTTGTGGTTTGAAATAAATTTCATCTCTGATCAGAGAGAGTAACTCAAAATTTAACAAGTAGGCAATTATACCTAATATGATATTTCATCAAGTGTTATAAAGATATATTATGATTGAAGGGCCAAATTTTCTAATAGACTGTATTAGTCATTTAGGAAATATTACTTTGGCAAATAAGCTAATATAAAATAGTTATTAGTAAAATTTTTTCTTCAAGGGGATGGAACTTTAATTCTCTCTGTTTTAAACTATCATAATTATGAAGTGAGGATATATCTAGTTCCTAGCAACAATTCAGAGGTTGACAGCAATAGGATTTGGGAATGTCATTTAATGTATCATAGTCCTTTCTTCCTATGATTATATGTGAAGTTGAATGCGATGGTTTATTTTATCATTTGGTTAGAAGAGCAATCAAGCTAAAAGAAATGACAACACTTGTAGAAAATAACTTCATAAAGGGATAACAAACTACAGAAAAATATTACTTAAACAATAGAGAAAAGATTAGTAGAAATAAGAAATATATTTTAGGACAATGTAACCTAGACTTCCTACTTGGAAGTCTTGGACTTCCTACTTCTATATTATTATCTGTTGTTTTAAGGATTTGTCTCTCTATATATTTTCTTTTACATTTATTATTTTAATTTCTTAAGGAAAATATCTCTTTTTGCACATGTATTGCCTGAGTCTGTAAGTCTTACAGTTCAGTGGGAGAAGTGAAAAATGAAACTAGCAGTAAAAAGAAATCAAGTTAAACATGTTACTTATTCTTTCAAATGTTATATGGTTTGAGAATCCACAAAACATACAGAAGATTCTAGGAAGTATAGAAAGTGTGGGAAGCTTAATTAATAACAGGATTGAGACGATCACATTAGATAGAAAGAGAAAGTTTATTTTCTGGAGAAAAGTTTTGAAAATATGTTCATCTATAACCAAAGTGATATATAAGCCTCAATCTTTTTATTTCTTAATATCTTTAAAATTCACATATTGATTTTCCCAGGTTTAATTATTCTAGAAAGAAGACAGATAAAATTGCTATTTACCTAAAACGTATGCAAGTGACACATGAAAAAATATTCAGCATCACTAACTATCAGGGAAATTGAAATCAAAACCACACTGAGATACCACCTTACACCAGTCAGAATGGCCAAAATTAACAAGTCAGGAAACAAGTGTTGGAGAGGCTGCGGAGAAAGGGGAACTCTCTTATACTGTTGGTGGGAATGCAAGCTGGTGCAGCTGCTTTGGAAAACAGTATGGAGATTCTTTAAAAAATTAAAAATAGAGCTACCCTATGATGCTGCAATTGCACTACTGGGCATTTACCCCAAATATACAGAAGTAGTGAAAAGAAGGGCATATGTACCCCAATGTTCATTGTAGGAAAGGCCACAATCGCCAAACTATGGACAGAGCCAAGGTGCCCTTCAACAGATGAATGGATAAAGAAGTGTGGTACGTATATACAATGGAATATTACGCCTCCATCAGAAAGGATGAATATCCAACTTTTGTAGTAACTTGGACCAGATTGGAAGAGATTATACTGAGTGAAATAAGCCAAGTAGAGAAAGTCAAGTATCACATGGTTTCGCTTACTTGTGGTGCATGAGGGGTAATATAGAGGACAGTAAGAGAAAGAAAGGAAATGGGAAGTAGGGTAATCCAGGGAGAGAAATGAAACAACAGAGACTTTGGACACAGAAGCAAACTGAGGGACTTGGAGGGAGGGGTGGTGGGATGGGAGAGCCTGTTGGTGGGTACTGGGGGCACCTATTGTGTGGAGCACTGGGTGTGGGGAATGGGGAATGAATCTTGGAACACTGGGAAAAAAATTAAGTAACAATAAAAAAAAGTATGCAAGTGATTATTTTGAAGTCCCCTTTGGGGTATAATTGAACATCATTATCAAAACCTAGTGATAATGATTTATATCATTATATGTCATTTATCATACAACAGAGTTGGAGACAAATCTGGAGTTGTAGAGAGGAAAAAATTATCTTTGTATTATTCCTGGATCCTCAAAAGTAAGATTTCCTTATTTATCTTTTTTTGCCTAACTATTCTTTAAGCTCATGATAATCTTTTATTTAGACTCTCTTTGACCTCCTGACCATGTGGTCACTAGTTGTTAACCAACTAATAAACAAGTTATTGCCCATGAAATTACAGTTCCGTTTGTACTTTAATTTCATGGACATTTTGCTTTTACATCAATACATATTTTAAGAAATTGAAGAGGATGTAATAAACAATGTTATTTTTCAATCATTAAGTAGAATTTTGTTCTCAGTTTTTTTCTATTTTCAATAAAAGTTGTTTTATATAATTGTGCTCTCACCAAAGGAAATACCGTGACAGTTTCACATATTTTAGTGAAATCTTTTTAGCTCTAATATTTAGCAGTTATTAATAATCATAGCCCGGTAACATATTTTTCCTGAGACTTTCAGAGTTGAGACCCCAATATATTTTATCAACATAGTAATAATATTTCTAATAGAAATGATAGCATAATAGCAGTATACTATACATTTCTATTCACATAGAAACATAGGCAGTTTAAAACAAATTAAAATTGAACATATGGAGTTTACATGCTGAAATAAGCTATGCTATGTATTCCTACATAATGTAAACTCTATTTTTTTATCACATATCTAATATTACTGATATTCAGACTATAGTTTCATCAAGAAATCATTCTTATCAAAGCCAATTTAAATATTCTTCCTATTATGATGTTTAAATAAATGTATTAGTAAATTATATTTAGTGATTATTATTAACTTCTAAAAGTAAGCTCTATAAAAAGTCATGTTTAAAAAATTATGAAAATTAAAAGGCATAAGTTTAAATTTCCCAAAATTTAAAACTTTATATTTGAGTTGACATTTTAAAATTGAGCATACATTTTAAAATAATTATATTGCTAATTAATAGATAACAAAACACTGTATTCCATCTGTAGTTCTTAATTTGTTCATACCAAAAAATACACATAACTGCTCTAAGCAGAAAATAAAAACTGTATAGGCATGCCTGGGTGGCTCAGTTGGTTAAGCAACTGCCTTCAGCTCTGGTCATGATCCCGGAGTCCCAGGATCGAGCCCTACATCGGGCTCCCTGCTCGGCGGGAGGCCTGCTTCTCCCTCTCTCACTCTCTCTGCTTGTGTTCCCTCTCTGGCTGTGTTTCTCTCTGTCAAATAAATAAAATCTTTAAAAAACAAAAACAAAAACAAAAACAAAAACAAAAAACCAACTATATCATGCAGCAGAATTAAAAAGATAAGGTACTTGGAAATAAATTACCTCACAGATAATGAGGTAATACAACTTTTTGTTGTTCTTACCAAGCAGGTAGAATTATTTACTATTCCTAAAATATAAATGAAATATATGGCATGTTACAAAGTTTGGTCAATATACTAAAATTGCATTAGACTTCCAAAGTTTTGGGTTTTTTTTTTTAATGCTTCAAAATGTAGAACTTTTATTCTACAAGTATCTGTTGTGCATTAAGGAAACCAAGAAGTCAAATTTTATTACTTTATTTTTAATTAATTGAGCAGTTTTTTGTTGTGGTTGTTGGGGTTTTGTTTGTTTTACTTAGCTTTGTTTTTATAGTTCAGTATATAACACACTTTTAAGTCACAAGCCTGCTTTGGGTGTTATGGCCTCTGACTAGAAAATCCCTGAGAAAATATACTGGGAACAATCTCATCTAATGTCATTTTAATATGTATTAGAATGTATGTACTCTGTTAGCAGAAAATAATGAGTCTTGAATGTCTACTCACAAATTACTTGTTAACTTCAAAAGGAAATACAGTAACTAAGTAACTATGCAGTAGAGAAACTAAGCAACACTGTATCTAAATGATCAAAATTAACAGCAAATAATGGATAAACAGGTATACCATATTGAAAATGTGATACTCTGAGGAGGAATAAGGAATCACCAAATTTATATAACCCAAACCAATAATGAGAATATCAATAAACAACCAACCCCAAATTGAAATAACTAGTAGAGCAAATGCCAGGAAAGACATTGAAAGACTGAGGAAAGCTTTCAGATTAAAGGAAACTGTAAGAATGAAAAAAAGTGGAATTTCTTTTCCCTGATTGAGTCCTTTATAGGAAAAGCAAGTAATCAAAATCCTTTGTAAGATATTACTATGAAATATAATGAATTTAAATATACAATGCAGGTTAAAGTGTTGTGTGAATATTAAATTTTCTAAACATGATAACTATAGCACTGTTGTTTTAACATGTTATTTATACATGAAAACTATACAGATGAAATATGCGATTCTTAAGAAATACACAAAATATTAAGGAGTAAAGGAGAATATCATAACTTGTTGAATCTGGACAAAGACTACATGGAATTATTTTGTATATTTTTTCAACTTTTCTGAAAGTTGGAAATATTTCTTTAAACTATAGTTTATATACAATGTTATATTTGTTTCAGGTGCATAATATTTTTATTTAAAAATTCCATACATTACTCAATGCTCACCATGATGTGTAGGTACCATCCATCACCATACAACATTATGACAATATTATCAACTATATATCCTATGCTGTGCCTTTCATTTCCATGATATATTTATTTTATAACTTGAAGTCTATACCTCTTACTTTAGCTATTTCACAAGCATATGTTCCGCAGTAAGTCTCTGGCAATCACCAGTTCTCTGTATCTAAGAGTCTATATTTTGTTTATTTCTTTACTTGTGTTGTTTTTTAGATTCTATATGTAAGTGAAAATATATGGTCTTTGTCATTCTCTTTCTGACTTACTTCATTTATCATAATATCATCTAAGTTATTAATTACTATTGCAATGGCAAGATCTTATTCTTTTTTGTGATGAAGTAACATTCCATTGTGTTCTTGTGTGTGTGTGTCAGTGAAAAACATTGTACACACACACCAATTATTCTTTCTTCATTCATCTATAGATGGTAATAGGGCTCCTTCTACATCTCGGCTATTGTAAATAATGCTGCAATAAACAGGGTATATGTCCTTTTGAATTAATATTTTTGTTTTCTTTGTAGTGGAATTACTGAATCACATTGTATTTCTATTTTTACTTTCTGAGGAATTTCCATAATATTTCCACAGTGGTTGTGCCATTTTAAATTCCCACAAACAGTACATGAGGATTACTTTTTCTCCACATCCTCACCAATGCTTCTTACTTCTTGTATTCTTGATTCTAACCATTTTGGCAGCTGTAAGGTAATAGTCTTGTTATGGTTTTGACTGCATTTTCCTGATGATTCGTAACATTCAGCATACTTTCATGTGTCTGTTGGCCATCTGTCTATCTTTGGAAAAATGTATGTCAGGTCCTCTGTCTATTTTTTTAAAGATTTAATTTATTCATTTATTTGAGAGAGGCAGAGATAGAGCACAGAGGGAGAGTGAGAGGGAGAAGCACACTCCCTGCCTAGCAGAGTCTGATGTGGAGCTCCATTCCAGGACCTGAGCCGAAGGCAGTTCCTTAACCAACTGAGCCATCCAGGCTCCCTCTGCTCATTTTTTTTTTTTAAAGCTTTTATTTATTTGACAGAGAGAAACACAGCCAGAGAGGGAACACAAGCAGGGGGAGTGAGAGAGAGAGAAGCAGGCTTCCCGCCAAGCAGGGAGCCTGATGTGGGGCTCAATCCCGGGTCTCCGGGATCATGACCTGAGCGGAAGGCAGTCGCTTAACCAACTGAGCCACCCAGGCACCCCTCCCTCTGCTCATTTTTAATTGGGTTATTTGTTTTCTGTGTTGCATTGCAGTTCTTTGTATATTTTTGATATTAACTCCTTTTCAGATATATCATTGTAAATATCTTCTCACATAGAGTAGGTTGCCTTTTCATTTTGTCAGTGGTTTCCTTTATTGACCTAAAGCTTTTTTAATGTGTGGTCTCCATAGTTTATTTTGCTTTTGTTTCCTGTTCCTGAGAGGACATGGCTAGAGAAATGTTGGCAAGGCTGATGTCAAAGTGATTACTGCCTTTTTTCTTCTACACATTTTATAATTTCAGGTATCACATTTAGGATTGAAGACCTTCAATCTTCAATTCAATTTTAGTTTATTTTTGTGTAGAATATGAGAAACTCATCTAGTTTAATTCTTTTGCTTGTCCAGTTTTCTCAGCACCATTCATTGTGGACATTTTTTCCCTTTGTATATTCTTACCTTCTTTACTGAAGATTAATTGAACATATAAGTGTGGATTTATTTGGGGCTCTCTCTTCTGTTCCATTATTCTATATACCCATTTCTATGTCAGTGCTATGCTGTTTTGATTGTTACAGTTTTATAGTATATCATGAAATCTGGGATTGTGATACCTCCAGCTTTGTTATTTCTCAAATTGCTTTGGCTATTTGGGTCTTTTGTGGTTCCATAAAAATTTCAGTGTTTATTCTAGTTCTATGAAACATGTTGTTGGTATAGTTATAAGTACTATGTCAAATATATACATTGTTTTGAGAAGTATAACATTTTAACAATATTATCTTCTCTAAAATATGAATGTGGCATATCACATTATTTTACTGAATTTATTCATCAGTTCTAATAGTTTTTTTGGTGGAGTCTTTAGATAGCTCCTGTTTCCTTACTGGTTTGAATGAGGTTTTTGTTGTTGTTGTTGTTGTTGTTGTTTTCTGAATACTATGGTTAGGACTCCTAGTACAATGTGGAATGGAAGTGGTAATCTTTAATATTTTCACCATTGAGTATTGTTAACTTTTTTCATATATAACCTTTATTATGTTGAGATATGTTCCCTCTAAACCCACTTTGTTGAGTGTTTTTATCATGAATGGATGCTGTATTTTGTCAAATGGTTTTTCTATATCTATCAAAATGATCATATGATTTTTATCCTTTCACTTTTATTAACAGAGTATATCATATTGTTTGATTTGCAGATACTAAACAACCCATGCATCCTGGGAATAAATCCTCCTTGGTCATGGTGAGTGATTTTTTAAAATATATTATTTAATCCCATTTGCTAATATTTTGTTGAAAAAATTTGCATCTATGTTCATGGTTGTGAGCACCTTAAAGATTGGTGGGCAAGACTGGCAGTCAGACCCAGTATACACAATTAGTCTCTTTGTCATGTTTGTGGGCATCCTAAACCATAGGGCTTTCACCCTGTTCAGCCTGCTAAAAGGCTTAGCTGCTGGAACTGCCCAGTGCAGGAGTCACTTTGGAGTGGCACCAGTCCCTCCCTGGGCCACTTACAGAACATACCGGGGCAGGAGCTGCTTTGGAGGGATGCCTGCCAATGTGAATGATTTGAATGGGGTGGGTTCACAAAGAAACACAGAGGTAGGATACATAGTGTTGTCAGGATAGTTGGTTTAGAATAATAGTACTGGCCCCTGCAAGTGTCTGGGTATCTAGATTAGGGGAAGGAAAGAAAATGCACTTTTGTGCCTGGAGAAATCTAAAAATCCCCGTCCCACCAGTGCATGTTCTGAAATTAGTCAAAAAGAGTCTCCACATATACCCCAATTGCTTTCACACTGCTGTTTCTATGCTGTCTATCAATGTATTGTTATGCTGACTCTCCAAGGTCAGGGACTCAGTCTTCTGTCACCCTCCAGTCTCCCAAGGTTAAAACTGATGATTATTAAAGTATGTGGAGTTGAGGCCTGCTAACTTTAAAAGCTGCTGAAGCTAAAGCCCTCTGGATTTCAAGGCCAGATATTATGGGGACTCATCTTCCTTAGTGTGGATCACTGGTGCTTGGAATGCCTGCTGTGGAGTCAGATCTTCTCACTTCTTTGGGCTTGGTGGTATTCTTCCAATCTGTGGTTAGTCTTGCTGGGGGTTTGGTTCCCAACTGTGTCTTTGCCCCTCCTACTCTTTTCAATGTGGTCTCCTCTCTATGATTAACTTTGGAAGATCTGCCAATCTTCAGGTCATTTGCAGAGTTAGTTGCATAAATGCAATTGCTACCCTGGTATGTCCACAGGATAAAGTAAGTCCAGGATCATCTAACTCTGCCATATTCTCTGTGACTTAAAATTTTGAATTTATTTTAAAATAAAATGTTAAAAGGTAAAAATAAATGTCCAAACAAAATAAAATGCCTGCTTGAGAATTCAAAATTCTTAGCAGCTGAGTTATAGGTATATCAATTTGAATTATTTATTTTCTTTTAAAAAGCATGTGCACTTCCTGAATTTTAAAAAGAGAGATGACAGATTTATTTACATGGGACTTAGGCAGAGCCTAACTAGTTCAATAAGTTTATGTATTAAATCTTTCATATATCTGTATGGGTATCATAAAAATTAAAAGAAAGTAGAAACAAAATTGAAACATGTTGAAATAGAAAAAAGTCCAAAAAATTGGTAGAAAAATTAAAATAGACTTTCAGGTGATTTGAATATATTGTTATTAACCTGAGCTTTAAAAGTAATTATAATTATTTTATTCAAGAAAATAAAGTGAAATGTAAACCAAATGTATGAAAAATTAGATATTTTAAAGAATTAAGATATATGGGGCACCTGGGTGGCTCAGTTGGTTGAACGACTGCCTTCAGCTCAGGTCATGATTCCGGCCCGGGATCGAGCCCCACATCGGACTCCCTGCTCGGCGGGAAACCTGCTTCTCCCTCTCTTACTCCCCTTGCTTGTGTTCCCTCTTTGACTGTGTTTCTCTGTGTCAAATAAATAAAATCTTTAAAAAAAATAAAAAAATAAAAAATCATTTCTTCAGTAGGGACATAAAACTTGAGTCTCCATCATTATAATCAGGGATGTCTCTAGGATCCTAGGGACTCATGCCCTTTTGAAAATGTGAACATATATTTCTGGAGTGATAAATTTCTTTGGAATTCCCATTAGCTAATTAGGCATAAGTTATCTTCTCAGGCTTACCTTTTAGTTCCAGTCCCAAGTTTTAGTAAAATTTGCTAAGAGATTTAATTGTAGAGAAACATAAAATATTTTCTCTCAACCCCGAATTGGTAATATCTAACTCTTCTATAATATTTACTTAGCTTTTCTGTTTGATAAAAATAAGATTTCAAAGGGGAATAGCTAAGAAGACTTCAACAAAACATCTTTTATGTGACAAAATGAAATCTGAATAACTCAACTCTAAATATTTGTCTCACAATCAAAAGATCTCAAAGAACCTAAGTTAATGATAAACATACCAATATACTTGAATGCTTTCTTGAGATTTCACATTCTATTGGCTTCTAAAATACTTTAAAATACTTTTGAAATTTTAATTTGCCATAATTATAGATAGGCATTCAGTAGTGAGAAATAGTATAGTGAGACCTGGGGTACACTTTACCCCGTTTACCCAAATGGTATCATCTTATAAAACCATATGCACCAATATATATTGATGTTGATGCAGTCAGCCAAGCTGCAGAATAGTTTCATCTCTACAAGGATTTTCCATATTGCTCTTTTATAACCACATTTAATTCCCTTATGCCCCACATCCTTTTATCTCCTGGCATTTCTATAATACTGTTTCTGTTTCTATAATACTGTCATTTCAAAAATGTTGTATACATAGGACTGTATATTTGTTTTTTTATTTAGCATAATTCTCTAGAGATTAATCTATATTGCTACATATATCAATGTTCTTACATATCGTTGAAAAGTATTCCATCGTATGGATAAGACATAGTTTGTTAAACCATTAATTCATTGAAGGACACTCTGTGTCTGCATGTGATGATAACTAAAGAAAGTTTATACACCCACTTTCATGGTTTCTTGTTTCTATTAATGTAGGTTTTCATTTCTCTGAGATACATGCCTAAATGTGCAATTCCTTTGTCTTATAGAAGTTGTGATGTTTAGTTTTATAAGTAACTGCTCCATTGATTTCCAGAGTGGCTATAATATTTTTCATTTTCACCAGTAATCTGTGAGTGATCCAGTCTCTGCATATTCCTTACCAATATTTGCTGTTGTCAATACTTTTTATTTTAGCCATTGTGATTAGTGAGTAATGGTATCTTATGGCTTTAACTTATATTTTCCTAACAGCTAATGATATTGAACATCTCTTTATGTGCTTATCTGTTATCTATATATTATCTTTGGTAAAGTGTTCCTTCATGTCATTTTCTATTTTCTATGGATTGTTTTTTCTAATCATCATGTTTCAAAAGTTTGCAAATATTTTCTCCCAGTCTATAGCTTGTGTTTTTATTATATTTTAATAGAGTATTTTGTGGAGCAAAATTCTTAATTTTTTCAAAGATTTTATTCATTTATTTGACAAAGAAAAACACAGCTAAAGAGGGAAACAAGCAGAGATGAAGAACCAGGCTTCCCACCAAGCAGGGAGCCTGATGTGGGGCTCAATCCCAGGACCCAGGGGTCATGATTTGAGCCAAAGGCAGATACTTAACAACTGAGCCACCCAGGTTCCCTCAAAGTTCTTAATGTTGATGAAGTCAAATTTATCAGTTTTTCCTTTTATGGATAATGTCACATGTAATAATACTTTGGGCAGTCCAAAAATGAGATTTTGTTTAAGTTTTGCAACTTTATCATTTATGCTTATGTCCATGATTTATTTTGAGTTAATATTTTTATACGATGTGAGGCTTAGACAAAAAAGCTGGTGGAGGGACCCCTACTTATATGTGGATGTCCTCCTGCTCTATAATCATTCATTGAAAAAAAATCTTTCCTCCATTGAATTGTCTTTTGCAACTTTGTCAGATTTGGGCATATTTAACAATGAATCATGGAACACTGCATCAAAACCTAATGATGTATGATGACTAATGTGACATAATAAAAAAATGGGCATATTTGTGTGGGTCTGTTCCTGGATTCTCTATTCTATTCTTGAGGTATCTATTTCTCTGAAAACCCATACATATTTGATTATGGTAGCTATATAATAAGCCTTAAAATGAGTAGACTGATTCTCCCAGTCTATTTGGCTTTTTAAATATTATGTTAGTTATGCTGTTTCTTCTGCCTTTCCATGTAAGTTTGAAATAATATTTTCTAGATCTCCAAAATTTCTTGCCGGAAATTTTGTAGGAATTATTTTAATCATGTATATCAATTTGGGAGAGAATTACATCTTTAGTATGATAAGTCTTCTAATCCATGAAAACAATATTTCCCTCCATTTATTTAAATATTCTTTGATGATTTATCAGTGTTTTGTAGTTTACAATATTCAAATTCTATAGATGTTTTGCTGGACTTACACCTAATTTTCTTATTTTTCTTAACAATTATAAATAGGCATATTTTTAATTTCATTATCTATGCATATAGGAATGCAGTTGAGTTTTATATGCTATTTTCTATGCTGCAAACTCACACAGCACTTATTAGGTCTAGGAGGTTTGGTAAATTCACTTTAATTTTCTGTGTAAATAATCATGACATCTACAAATAGAAACTATTTCATTTCTTCTTGTTTTATTGCATTGCCTAGAATTCTAGCACTCTGTTGACTAAAAGTGGTGAGAACCTATTTCTTGTTTGGTTCTGAATCTCAGGAAAAAGTATTCCTTTTTCACTTTTAAGTAATTGTAGGTTTTTGGTAAATATTATTTATCCATAGAGGAAGTTTTCCTCTTTTCCTATATTTCTGGGACTTTTATCCTGGATCAATGTTGAATTTTGTCAATTTTTTTTCTTCATACATTGATTAAGATTATCTAATATTTCTTCTATAACCTGTTAACATAAAGTAATACATTTTTGAAATATAAAACCAGTGTTGCACCCATGATTTCATGCTGTATAATTCTATAGATATATAAATGATAGAAAAATAGTTGAATTTTGTTTTCAATACTTTGTAAGGATCTTTGTATTTATATTAGAGGTATTAATCTGTGATTTTCTTTTTTCATATTATACTTGACTCATTTTAGTACCAGGACAATACCAACATCATGAAATGATTTGGGAAGTGTTCCTTTTTCTTGTATTTTCCAGAGGTGATTGTGTAGTATTGATCTTAATTTCTTAATGATCTTCCAGAATTCCTTAATGAAATCATCTTGGCCTGGGATTTTCTTTTTTCTTTTCTTCTCTCTCTCTCTTTTTCAAGTTTTACTAAGTACAATTTGTTTCCCTTAGAAGGGTACAGGGTTACTCAAGTTAATTATATCACTTTGGTAGATTTGTGGTAGTTTGTACATTTTGAGGATTTGGTCCATTTCATCTAAGTTGTATAATTTATGTGTGTAGAATTGCTTAAATTACTATTTTAGTATTATTTTGATGTCTACAGGATCTGTAATACTGTCACTCTGTTTCGTTCCTAGTATTGCTAATTTGGCTTCTCCCTTTCTTTTCTGTCAATTTCCCAAAGGTTTGCCTATTATATTGATCTTTTTGAAAAATGCAGCTCTTCATTTGTTTTTTTTTCTTTTTCAATTTCATTGATTTCTGCTCTTTATAGCTCCTTCCTTTTGCTTGCTTTGAGTTTCTTTGGCCCTTCTTTTTCTTAGGTTCTTGAGGTGAAACCTTAGATTGCTGATTTAAAATTCATTCTTTTATGGATATATGCATTTAATGCGATAAATTTCCTTCTCAACACTTTTGACTTGTGTCTCATAAATTTTGATGTTTTGTATCTTTTTACATTTATTTCAATGCATTTTTAAATATCCCATTAGTCTTCTTTTTTGATCCATGGATGATTTGGAAGTGTTTTGTTTAGTTTCCAGGTATTTGGAGGTTTCTCTATTATCATCATGTTGTTGAATTCTGGTTTGGTACCATTGTAGATGGTTAACATTCTGTATGGTTTAAATTCTTCTAAATTTATTGAGGTTTAAGACATGGCCCATCTTTGTGCATGTTTTGTGGGGACTTGCAGGAAATTTTATTCTGTTATTTGGTGAGGTGTTTTTATAAATGTTGATTAGATTCTCTAAATTGATGGTATCTTTATTAGTTCCCTATGGCTTCTGTAACAAATAACTACAGACTTGGTGGCTTAAAATAACAGAAACTTATTCTCATAGTTTTAGGGAGCAGAAAGTCTGAAATAAGTTTCATTGGACTGATATCAATGTGTTGGTGATATTAACTGATATCGAGGTCATACTCCTTCTGGAGGATTTGGGGAATAATTTGTTGCTTGCTTTCTTCAGCCTCTGGTGATTGCAGGAATTTCTTGGCTTCTTGGTACTTCCCTCTATTTTTAAGGCTATCTACAAACCTCTTATAGTTTCATCTTCATATTGCCTTATCCTTTACATGTATTAAATCTTCTCCTTGATGATGTAAGCAATTCAAATCAGACATGGGTGAAATTCTGGATATGATTCATCCTTGAGAAAAATTCCTATCTGTGGATCTGAAAACTAGAAATCATGTAATTTGTTTTTAAAATATCATGACAAGAGTGGCATATTTAATAGTGATACAAATTCCCATTACAGAACTGAGGTATTGATCTACTTTAGTCATTTTTTTTCTATTTTTTCCTTATATTTTGCAGTGTAGTTATTTGATATGTACATTTAGGTCAGTAATGTATTCTTGATGGATTGACCCATTTTTCATTACAGAAAGTTCCTCTCTGTATCAAGTAATTTTTCTGTGCGTTTTCTAAAGAGATGTCAGTGTAGGTCTTTTTTTTTAAATTAATGTTTGCATGATGTGTCTTTATCCATCCTTTTACTTTCAACCTATTTTGTTTTATTTGAAGAGAATTTCTTGTAAACAATACATAGTGGGTCATCATTTTAAATCCATTCTGCTAATCTCCTTTTCTTATTGGTATACTTAGACTATTTACATTTAGTGTAATTATTGTATAGTAGAGCTTAAGCACAGGCATACTTTGGAGATATTGCAGAATCAATTCCATAACCAATAAAGTTAAAGCTGTAATACAATGAATCAAATAAAATTTTTGTTTTCCCAATGTGTATAAAAGTTATATTTAGGGGCGCCTGGGTGGCTAAGTTGGTTAAGCGACTGCTTTTGGCTCAGGTCATGATCCTGGAGACCCGCTCTGCGGGAAGCCTGCTTCTCCCTCTCACTCCCCCCTGCTTGTGTTCCCTCTCTGGCTGTTTTTCTCTCTGTCAAATAAATAAAACATTTTTTAAAAAAAGTTAATCTACACTCTACTAGTCTAATAAGTGTGTAATAGCATTATGTCTAAAAATGTGCATACCTTAGTTAAAAATATTTTAAATTTAAAAATGCAAACTGTTATCTCAGCTTTCAATGAGTCATAATGTTTTTGCTGGTGAAGGGTATTGCTTCCATGAGATGGTTAGGGCCTCATCAAGGTGGTAATTACTGAAAGTGGGAGTAGTTCTATCAGTTTCCTTTTTTTTTTTTTTTTTTAAGATTTTATTTATTTGACGGTGAGAAACACAGCTAGAGAGGGAACACAGCAGGGGGAGAGAAAGAGAGAGAGGGAGAAGCAGGCTTCCCGCCGAGCAGGGAGCCCAATGTGGGGCTCAATCCCGGGTCTCCAGGATGATGCCCTGAGCTGAAGGCAGTCGCTTAACCAACGGAGCCACCCAGGCACCTGCTCTATCAGTTTCTTAAAATAAAATAAGAATGGTGTTTGCCCAGAAATTAACTTCCTTTCATGAACAATTTCTCTGTAATAGGCAATGCTGTTTGACAGCTTTTTACCAACAACAGAATTTCTTTTAAAATTGAAGTCAGTCACCACTTGTACACTACTATTGCTTTACCAAATAAGTTTAAATAGTATTCTAATTTTTGTATTTCTTCAAAAATCTTCACAGCAATGGGGCACCTGGGTGACTCTCTCAGTTTAGTGTCTGACTTCAACTCAGATCATGATCTCAGGGTCCTCTTGTCCCTCTGCCACCCCCAACTTTGTGTTTTCTTTCTCTCTCTCAAATAAATAAAATCTTTGAAAAGAAATCTTCACAGCATCTTTACTGGGAGTATAATCCATCTCAAGGAGACAGTTTTTTGTTTACCCATAAGGAATAACTACTCATCCATTAAAGTTTTGTCATGAAATTAAACCAATTCATTGATACATTCAGGCTCCATTTTTAGTTCTCTTGCTATTTCTACCACATCTGCAGTTACTTCCTCCATCAGTGTCTTGAACACCCCAGAGTAATTCATGAGGGTTGGAATAAATGTCTTCCAAACTCACATTCATGTCCATTTTGACCTGATCTTATGAATCCACTCTAAAAGGTTTGCCCAGATTCATCAGTGGAAACACTATCTATGGGTGACAACTGTATTCCTTCCACAATAAGACTTGAAATTTGAAATTATTTTTTGACCCATGAGCTGAAGAATAGATGTTTTGTTATCAAGTATGAAAATAACATTAATCTAATTGTACTTCTCCATCAGAGCTCTTGAATGGCCAAGTATATTGTCAGTGAACAGTCAGTCATATTTTGAAAGGAATTTTTCTTTTTGAGCAACAGGTCTCAACAATTGGCTTAAAATATTTAGTAAACCATGTTGTAAACAGATGTGTTTTCATCAAGGCTTTGTTATTTAGACTTCTAGAGCATAGGCAGTGTAAATATAGCATAATTCTTTTTTTTTAATTTTATTTTTTCAATGTTCCAAGATTCATTTTTTTTTTTTGGTCCACACCCAGTGCTCCATACCCACCACCAGGCTCACCCATTCCCCCACTCCCTCCCCTCCAAGACCCAGTTTGTTTCTGAGTCCAAAGTTTCTTATGTTCTGTCTCCCTCCGATTTACCCCTACTTCCCATTTCCTTTCCTTCTCCTAATGTCCTCCATATTAGTCCTTATGCTCCACAAGTAAGTGAAACCATATGATACTTGACTTTCTCTGCTTAGCTCATTTCCCTCAGCATAATCTCCTCCAGTCCAGTCCATGTTGCTACAAAAGTTGGGTATTCATCCTTTCTGAGGGAGGTGTAATATTCCATTGTATATATGGACCACATCTTCTTTATAATTTAGCATAATTCTTTAGAGCCCTGGGTGGGGAGTGGGAAGCAGCCCTAGGATTTTTAGAATGATCAGTGAGTACTGGCTTCAACTTAAAGTCATGAGCTACATTAGCCTCTAGTAAGAGAATCAGCATGTTCTTTGAAGCTTTGAAGCCAGGCATTGACTTGTCTCTAGCAATAAAAGTCCTAGAAGTCATCTTCTTCCAAGAGAAGGTTTTTTTCACTGACAAAGTGTAGTTTTAGTGTAGCTGCCTTCATTTATTATATTTAGATCTTCTGGATAATTTGTAGCAGCTTCTACATCAATACTTGTTTCACCATGAACTTATATGTTATGAAGATGACATTTTAAACTTCATGAACCAACTTCTGCTAGCTTCTACTTTTTCTTCTGCAACTTCCTCACTTCTCTCAACATTAATGGAATTAAAGAGAGTTGGGGTTTGCTCTGGATTAGGCTTTGGCTTTAAGGGAATTTTTTGACAGGTTTAATCTTCTGTCCTGACCACTCAAACTTTCCCATGTCAGCAATAGGTTTTTTGTTTTTTGTTTTTTTTTCTTACAATTTTTGTGTTAAAAGTAACACTTTTGATTTCCTTCAAGAACTTTTCTTTTTAATTCACAACTTGGCTGTTTGGTACAAGGACCTAGCTTTCAATGTATCTTAGCTTCTGACAAAGCTACCTCACTAATCTTAATCATTTCTAACTTTTAAAGTAAGAAATGTGTGACTCTTCCTTTCACTTGAGGCCACTATAGACTCATTAATTGGCTTTATTTCAATATTGTTGTGTTGAGGAAATAGAGACCCCAGGGAGGAGAGAAAGAGAGAGAGAGAGAGAGAGAGAGAGAGAGAGAGAGAGATGGGCAAAACAATGGAAGTGTCAGAACATGCACAACATTTACTAAATTCACCATCTTATATGGACACCATTTGTGGCATTCCCCAAAATTACAATAGCAATGTCAAAGATGACTGATCACAGATCACCATAACAATTATAATAATGAAACATTTAAACTGTTGTGAGAATTACCAAAATATGACATAGAGACACAAAGTAAGCAAATCCTGTTGGATAACTGGTATTCACAGACTTGCTCAACACAGGATTGCTGCCAACCTTCAATTTGTAAAAAGTGCAGTATCTGTAAAACAAAATAGAATAGAGTATGCCTACATGCCACTTAAATTTTATTTTGATTTGTTTTCTGTTAGCTTTCTCCATTGTTTGTGGATATTTGGTCCCTGTGTGTCCCTTTCACTGCTTTCCTGTGGGTTCCTTTATTACTTTATAGAATTCTCTTTTTATGGTTTTCCTAGGGATTTCATTAAGTATTACATTGTATACATTACGTTATATTAGAATGGATTGTTGCTGTTATTTTAGAATTTTAGTGAAAAGTAGAAACCTTATGTCTCTTTTAATGTCTTACTCTTCCTCGTTTATAACCATTTTCAGTATTTCCTCCACATATGTTTAGAACCACGGCAGACATTGCTTTAATTTTTTATTCAGTCATCAAACAAAATTTAGAAACTCAAAAGAAGGAAAATCTATTAGGCTTACCTTTACCTTCACTTTTTTTTATTCTTTATTCTCTCCTGGTGTTTCAAATTTCCTTCTTAACCATTCTCTGTGGGTGAGTTTGCTGACAACACAAACTGAAAATATCTTGATTTCCTTTTTTATCTCTAAGGAATATTTTAACTTAATATAGGGACTCTGGGTTTCTGGTTCTTTTCTTTATAGGTTTGAACAGTGATGTATCACTTCCTGCCAGTTTCTGTGGTTTTTAATGAGAAATTCACTTTCATTTGAATTGTTTTTCCTTTATTGGTGAGGTTTTGTTTTTCTCTCACTGCTTTCAATATCTTCTCTTTCTCTTTAGTTCACACTTCTCACAGACACCATCTGAGGGTATGGGTGAGAGTGGATGAGTCGCTGCTTTATAGCTTTGTAAGGGATGGAAATCTAATCTTTCTACTGTGCTGGTTGTCTTCAGTCGAACAGTTTTCTTTTTTTTTTTTTTTTTTTTTTTTTTTTTTTTTTTTTTTTTTTTTTTTCTTTTTTTTTTTTAGTCGAACAGTTTTCTAAAAATTTTCTCTTGTCTGAGGCTGTCCCTGTCCTTGTCCTTCAGAAAAATGCAGGAATTTTAAAGTCATTTGCTCCCATTGGCATTTCTGATTTCTGGCTTCTTCAATACCAAGGGTGGGAATCATATGGCAAAAACAAAAGCTAAGAATTCACCACTGTACCTTCTCTTGGGTTGCAAGGTTCTTAGCCAGTCTATCTTCTCTTTCCCTTTCAAAGTCTTTTTAGATGGATTTTATATGTAATGTTCTGGGATTTTAGTTGTATTTAATGAGAGAAATTTTAAGAAGTATGTTCCTTCCATCTTTCTGGAAGTAAAATCCTTCCATTGGCTTTGTAAGTGGCATTCTTTCTATCTATATTTATTATCTATCTATCATCTATCTGTCTATCATTTATCTGTCTACCATCTCTATCATCTATTATCTATCTCCAAGATGTATATTAGTGTTCCAGAAGTATCTTTAGTTTATTCTTCTATAATACCTCATACATTTCCTATCCCATTTTCACTTTTAAATACAAAATCTATACAAAAACTTTAGGTAAATCCTATATAGATCACTTTTGTTTTGAGTATCTGTGTAGGAAATATGCTTGGAGTTTGCTAGTTTTCTTCTATGGTATATAACATAAGAATAGCTAAGCAGAGAAAAATATCATATGGTTTCACTTACTTGTGGAGCATAAAGGAGTAATGTGGAAGACAGTAGGAGAATGAAAGGAAATATGAATTGGGGTAAATCAGGAAGGGAGATAAAACTTGAGAGACTTTGGACTCAGAAACAAACTGATGGTCTGGGAAGGGAGGGGGTGGGGGGATGGGTGACCCTGGTGGTGGGTGTTTTGGGCTCATATTGCAATGGAACACTGGGTGTGAGGCATAAACAATGAATCTTGGAACACTGAAAAAATAATGTCATAAAAAAAGAATAGCCATACTTATTTAGTCCATTATTCTGCAAAATAATTTAAACAGAGGCTTAAGTGTTCAGTGACTTCCAAGGTGTATCTAGGAAATATAATCTAATCAGGCAACTAAGATATACCCTCCAGCAAGTAGAGTATATGAAACTGTTAACCTAAGGTTAAAAATAATTCCAGAGGGAATGACTTCCAATTAAATGCAATTCTTGTCTTGGTGTAGGTGGAATCAGCATTGTACATACAATTTTCCGCATTGCAGAAATAAAACATTATCAACAAGTAATCAAAGATTCTAAACCCCATGACGAGATTTTTTTCTTTCTTTCCTTTTTTCCTAGACCAGCTCAATTTTAATCTATCTAGGACCCTTTCAATAACATGTAAACATTTCTAACATTGTTATCTATAATACTAAATCTGACTGATTTACAGATCAGCAAATCATCAGTTACTGAGGAGTGGGAATACTTGTAAAAAAATGCCCAGGGCCAGAAATACTTTGTGAACAGTACTGATTATACATACTAGGGTTCTTTAATAGTGACCAGCTGCACCTATGGAACAATCTCATTTGGTTTTTATTACTTTTTATTTTTAACTTTAGCACTAAAGTGCTGAGACAGCTAAGTCAGCACAGAAGCACTTTTTGAATATTAATCTCTTAGATAGCAACCACTGTTATAGCAAATACATTTTTAATGGAAAAAAAGAAGATAGAAAGTTTCAACACTAAATTAATTTAGAATTTACCTTTTATTCTTATGAGATGTATATTTTCCACCTCATGATTATTCTTTTTATTACTTTAGTTGAGTAACAGTCATTTGCAGAACTGGTGAGCTGCTACAGAATACTATTTATAACAAAAACAACCGCTACTTTAATCATATTGACACAGTTTATAGCTATGCTGTAAAGTATTTTTTATACCTGACACTTATGACAGAAAACCAAATCAAACTGAGCCTTAATGATTGCTGTTATTCTCTGAATATATGAAACAGAAGAGGGTAATAATAACTGAAAATACATTTTCAGGGATTAAAAAAGTAATCACCTTGGTATTCAAGAGCAAGGAAAAGAACTGTCTAAATTTGATCAGAAACAATATATGATTAGAAATGAATAGAATAAAATATCAAGTATTTGACTATGCAGGTTATATTTTTTAATAACTTCTGGGATAGGGAACATTTCCAATATTTGTCTCTAACAGAAGAAAAAATTAGAATTAACCTTCTAAATATTATCATAAAGTTATTTTCTTTATTTTATTTTATTTATTTATTTGACAGAGAGAGAGATCACAAGTAGGCAGAGAGTCAGGCAGAGAGAAGAGAAAGCAGGCTCCCTGCTGAGCAGAAAGCCTAATGTGGGCCTCAATCCCAGGACGCTGAGATCATGACCTGAGCTGAAGGCAGAGGCTTAATCCACTGAGCTACCCAGGTGCCCCATAAATTTATTTTCTTGATTCTTCAATCTAAACTGAAGCTAATCACAAGTTAATTAGTGCCTAAGCTATTAAAATATCAATTTCAATGCCCGATTTATTAATTGGAGGTGTTTACTACAAAGGAATATAGAAACATTTTTTCTATTCTTAAGGAAAGTGCACATTTCCCAAGATAACTTATAGTTGAAATATCACCAGTGATTTGACCATTCCCTACTTAAATTGGTTGTATATGTCTGACTCAGTGGTGGGTGTCACCATATAAATACTTGGGGACTAGACAAATCAAATGTCCTTCTTAAGAACTGATGTGATTTGATGATAAACCAGATGGTTTGTTGAAGGAAAGAATAAGATCTCTAACAAGTACCAAATATTGCTTCTGGCCAATCATTTCATTTCAGCAATCATATCACATGGGAGACACAAACTCCTTTGGTCTTTATGTTGTGTATTATTATTGAGATAGCTTTTTAAAATAACATGTTTTGTTATCTACAGGGAGAAATTTTAAGTTTTTATTTTGATCAGTAACTCATGTTTTTATTAAATTCTGAAAGTACTGTCACATATCAAATATTTTATCATATGGCATTATATTATAGGTTGATATTATTTATTAAAATTTTAATGTTAATTCTATATTTGGTATGGGAAATTATATGTATTTCACTTGTAACATGTGCTCTATATATGTAGATTTAAATGTTTTATATATATATGTATAGATGTAAATAGTTTATTACTAAGAGGTTTTTTACCCAGTTTTTATACTATACTAGTGAATTTACATTTTTCTTTGACTCTTTTATTATATAATCTAATTTTCATATAATTAATATAACATTGGATTTATGTGGAGGAAATAACTATAAAACATATAAATAGTGATGCAGCAAAATGCTTTATTTTTTACTGAAGACAGTTTACATGCAATATTATATTAGTTTCAGATATATAGCAGTGATTCAACAATCATACACATTATAAAATGCTCACCACAATCATCACAGTTATCATCTGTCACCATGCAAAGGTATTACAATATTATTTATTATATTCTGTACTTTCCATCCCTGTATATTATTTCTCTGATAACTGGAAGTTTGTACCTCTTAACCTATTTCACCAACTTCCCCACCTCGCATTGGCAACAACCAGTTTGTTCTCTGAGAGTCTATTTTTTGTATTTTTGTGTTTTGTTTTTTAGGTTTTACATATAAGTTAAATCATACAGTATTTGGCTTTGTCTGGTATAGTTCTCCTAGCATAATACCATCTAGGCCAATCCATGTTGTCACAAATGGCAAGATTTCATTTTTTCTTATGGCTGAGTAATAGTCTATTGTATAAATACACAATATCTTCTTTTATTAATTCATCTATTGATGAACATTTAGGTTGCCTCCATATCTTGTCTTCTGTATATAATGCTACAGTAAACATAGTGGTGCATGTATGTTTTTGATCTGCTGATTTTGCTTTCTTGGGGTAAATACCCAGAAGTGTAATTACCAGATGATATGGTAGTTCTATTTTTTTTTTGAGGAACCTCCATACTGTTGCCCAGTATGGATGCACCAAAGTACATTCTTTTTTTTTTTTTTAAGATTTTTTATTTATTTGACAGAGAGAAACACAGCCAGAGAGGGAACACAAGCAGGGGGAGTGAGAGAGAGAGAGAGAGAGAAGCAGGCCTTCTGCCAAGCAGGGAGCCCGATGTGGGACTGGATCCTGGGTCTCCGGGGTCATGACCTGAGCCGAAGGCAGTTGCTTAACCAACTGAGCCACCCAGGTGTCTCAACAAAGTACATTCTTAACCACAGTGCACAAGGTTTCCTTTTTCTCCACATTATCAGCAACATTTGTTATCTGTCTTTTTGATACTAACCATTTTTGACAGGTGTGAGGTGATACCTCATTGTCGTTTTGATTTTTATTCTCTTGATTAGTAATGTGGAACACGTTTTCATGTGTCTGTTGGACACCTGCATGTCCCCTTTTTTTAAAAAAAAAAAAGATGTTTATATAGATCCTATGCCCATTTTATCAGATGTTTTTAGGGCGTTGAGTAGTAGACATTTTTTTTCAATATATCTTGGACCTTAATCTCTTTTTGGATATATCATTTGCAAATATATTCTCGCATTCAGTAGGTTGCCTTTCAGTTTTGCTCGATGGTTTCCTTCTCTGTACAAAAGTTTTTCAGTTTGATGTAGTTTCATTTGTGTATTTTTGCTTTTCTTTTCCTTGCCTAAAAAAAACAATCCAGAAAAATGCTTCTAAGGCCATTGTCAAAGAGATTACTGCTTATGCTTTCTTTTAGGAGTTTTATGGTTTTAGCTCTCCTATTTCTACTTTTAAACCATTTTAATTTTTTGGTATGATATGAGTATCTGGTCTAGTTTCATTATGTAACTGTCCAGTTTCTCCATCCTTTGGAAGAGATCATATTTACCCCATTTTATATTCTTGCTTGCTTTGTCATAGATTAAATGACCATGTAAGTGGGGATTTATTTGTGGGCTCTCTATTCTATTGATCTGTGTGTCATTTCTTTGCCAGTACCATACTGTTTTGATTACTACAGCTTTTTTCTTCATTCTCGAGATTGCTTTAACTATTTGAGGTCTTGTGATTCCATATAATTTTTAGAATTACTTATTCTACTTCTTCAAAAAGTACAATTAATGTTTTGATAAGAATTGCAGTAATCCTTATCAAAGAATCTATAAATTGCTTTGAGAAGAATGAACATTTTAGCAGTATTAATTTTTCCAATTCATGAACATGGTATATCTTCCCATTTGTTTGTGTTATAATTTTTATACATCAGTGTTATACTTTTCAAAGTACAGGTCTTTCATTTCTTGGTTAAATTTATTACTAGGTATTTTATTCTAATATAATTATAAATAGAATTTTTTTCTTACTTTCTTCTACTTTGTTATTAGTATATACAAATGCCATACAATCCTGTATATTTTACATCCTGCAACTTTACTGAATTTATTTATATATTTTAACTGTTCTGGTAGTCTTCGGGATTTTAGATAAGATATCATAGCATCAGCTTGGATGAATTTTCCTTTTCTGTCTGATTGTTTCCAGTCCTATATTAAAACAAGTGGGGAAAATGGACATCCTCCTCTTGTTTCTGATCTTGGAGGAAAAACTTTCAGTTTTTCGCCACTCAGTATAATGTTAGTTGTGGGTTTGTCATATACAGCCTTTATTATGTTGAGTTGTGTTCCCTCTATACCCACTTGATTGAGTTTTTGTCATGAACACTGAGTCTTGACAATTTTTGTATTTATTGAAACAATTTTATATGAGTTTATCCTTTGTTTTATTAAGGTAGTGTACCACATTAATTTATAAGTATTAAACCATCCTTGTATCCCTGGAATAAATCCCACTTGATAATGCTGGATGATCCTTTTAATGTACTGTCCAATTTGGTTTTCTTATATTTTGTTGAGGATGTTTATATCTTTGTTTAGCAGGAATATTGTGTATGGGGGGATGGTTTCTTTGTCTGGTTTTAGTATTAGGGTAATGCTAGCTTCATAGAATGAATTTGAAAGAATATCTTCTTTGTTCAGGTGGAAGAATAGTTTTAGAATAGGTATTAACTTTTCCTTAATGTTTGGTAGAATTTACCTGTGAAACTATCTGGTCCTAGATTTCCATTTGCTAGGTATTTATTTATAACTAATTAAGTTACATTTCTAGTTATCAGTCTCTTCAGATTTTCTTTTCTTGATTCAGCCTTCTATTAGAATGGAAACGTATCCCTTTCTTCTAGATTGCCCAATTTGTTGCTTAAATTCAAATTCATTCTAATAGCACCGTATTTTTACTCCCTCCTCCATGTTGTTTGTATATGATGTCATCTTTTACCTTTTTGTATTGTAAATCCCTTAATTTTTATAGATATAATTGTACGACTTCTGTCTTTTAACCTTCATACCAGATTTAAAAGTGATTCACTACTTTTATTATATATTTGCTCTATTTTTTCTTTTCATAATTTTCTAACTCCTACTTACAGACATTTCTATTTCATTTAAAGAAGTCTCTTCACCATTTCTGGTAAAGCCAGTTCATGTTGATATAGTTTCCCTAAAAAGAAAATGTTAAAGGAATTTATCTTTCCTTCTATTCTGTTTTTTATTTTATTTTTTTGTGTGCTGTGTTAGTCCCCATACAGTACATCATTAATTTTGATGTAGTGTTCCATAATTCATTGTTCATGTGTAACACCCAGTGCTCCATGCAGTCTGTGCCCTTCTTAATACCCATCACCAAGCTATTCTGAATGATAAATTCTCCAAGTACAGATTTTGGGTTGTAAATGTCTGTTTGTTTTACTTGTTTTTTGTTTGTTTGCTTGTTTTTCTTTTTAATACCTTGAGTATATCATGCCACTCTCTTCTGGCATGAAAAATTACTGCTGAAAATCAGCTAATAGCCTCATGGTCTTTCACAGGTAGAGAGCCCGTTGTTTTTCTCTTACGACCCTCCACCACCACCACCATAGAGCAATATCTTTTTTTTAATTTAAATTTTATTTTATTATTCCAGTGTTCCAAGATTCACTGTTTATGGACCACACCCAGAGCTCCATGCAATACGTGCCCCCACTTAATACTCACCACCAGACTCACCCATCCTCCCAAACCCCTTGCTTCCAAAATCTTGTTTGTTTCTCAGAATCCACAGTTTCTCAGGTTTATTTCCCCCTCCAATTTCCCCCAATCCACTTCTCTTTCCTTCTCCTTATGTCCTCCATGTTGTTCCATATGTTCCACAAGTAAGTGAAACCATATGATAAGTGACTTTCTCTACTTGGGTTATTTCACTAAGCATAATCTCCTCCAGTCCCATCCATGTTGATACAAAAGGGTATTCATCCTGTTACCCTGTCTACCAGATTATAGATCCACTCTTGTGCATCTTCTAATCAGGTATTTATTTCCTTGTGTATATTTTTCAATTCATTTATTATATTCAGCTCTGATTCATTTGAAGTTTTCTTATGGAGTTCATATACTCTTCTCTCAAATCTGGTGAGATTTATAAGTACCCTTATAAATATATTTTGAACTCAAGTAGATTGCTTACCTTTTTTTTTTCTAAAGTCTTTTTTTAAAAATCTTTTATTTATATCATATTTCTGACTCCCCATTTTGTTTCTTTGGATTAGGAGAAACAACTAGTTTTGTCAATTTTAAAGGAAGGGACTTATTTAGGAATGTCCCCCGTGTAGACTGCATATACTTAGTGGTGTTGGCTGGCTAAAGCTGTAGCAGGCACAGACTTTGGATTCTGGAGCAATGCTCCATCAGGGCTGCCCTGGTGGGACAGCTAGAGCCAAAGCAGGTATATGCCAGATGTTGCCAGGACCATGCTGGTGGATGGCTAGAGCTAAAGTTAATATGCATGGGTGGGTGACTCCTGAGGCACTCTGCACAGAGGACACTCTTTTGGAATGACTAGATATTGAGCAGGTCAAGGCTGTAGCTGTCCTTGGGTGCTTTGCACCTGTGTCACCTAGGTGAAATGCCTGGTGTTGTCTAGGTGTGTACTGCTTGGGGCCACCTTGGTGGAAGGAGGAGAGCCTAACCAGTGTAAATGGGGTGAGGGGAGGCCTTAGGGGAATCATTAGAGCTGGTATGGTTTAGGGATCTGGGACTCATTGAAGCATTGGGTCAGTTAGCATACCCAGACCCTACTCCCATCTGTGCTATGAAGTTGGTGAGGGAATGCAAGTAATTGCACTCACCAGCACCTCTCATCCCAAGAAAGTTCTAGCAGTTCCTCCGCCATTTGACAAATTCTTCAGTGTTAGTAAATTAATTTTCCTTCTCTTACAGTCTAGAAGTTATTTAAGTTATGCCCTTTAAGTTATTTGTATTTGTGTGTGTGTGTGTGTCCCAGGGAGTGTTGTATGGCCCTCACTGCTATCTTTCCCCCTACTGTGTTTTGCAGTATGGGTGCTGTCCTTCATGTTGTTACTGTGTCTCCTTCTCTCCTGTCATTCTCTGTGTGGTTCCTCTGAACTTTGTTATGCAGGAGCTATGCAATTAGCCCTCAATTCTTTTTCAGAAAGAATTGGTGTGTCCATGGAAGGTGGTGATGTCAGGGCTTTCTATGATTTCCTTTTGGACTTTCTTTGATTGTTATTGTTGTCATTACTTTTTGTTATCTACTCCCTGAATATATGTTTGAAACATATTCTTAAAAGTTTCAAAAACTGACTCTCTATTTTGGAGTTGAGGAAAAATAAAAGTAATATTTATATAAATGTTTCCATTTTCCTTAACTTTTAAACTTTTTATTGTGAACTAATTGTAAACTTACAGAAATGTTGCAAAAATAGCATAGTGAATTCCTGTCTACCTCTTAACCAGCTTTACCACATGATGCAAAAGGAAATATGAACCTTAGAGGAACTAATGAATCATGACTCCATCTCAGAAGCAGTCTTAACCTGGATCTTGATACTGTATAAGGTCAAGGCTATAGAACTGCACTATGCTACATGATTAATGGCTTTGAAATGAAATTTTGGGTATTTTATTTTAGCTTTATTTAAATGTATATTTTTTGTGAGCACAAGTAACATGTTTATTAGTTACTTTAAAAATGGATACTAAACTGAAACAAGATAGGGCTCTGGATTAAAAGATAAGGTGACATTATAGTTGTGACATTATAATTTTCAGAACAAAGGTAAGTGCTCAACTTTTACTCCTATTCATTGTCAAATTCTTAGGGCATCCGTAGTTCAGAAACTCCCTGAGAACTAAAGAAGCTGTGTTACTGATTAGATGCTTTTGTGTGTTTGCTACATATTACAGTCTGTGTGATGCATTTTAGTCATATAAATAACACATTTTAAGCCATGATTATGTTAAAATAATTAGAATATAGGTATTATGGTAGTTAACAACATTATTTACTTTTAACTATATAATCTATTTCCTTGGTGGTCTTTTTAAAATTCTCCTTCATCTAGAAATAATGGTGAAATTTTTTTCATACTATCCCGGACATTTTATGGTTTAATTTACTCCTACTTATATTTCTTATCATTACATGTACCTTTATATTGTATTCACTTTTACTTTTCCCTTAGCCTTGAAAACCTTTGCATCTGTGATGATTTGTCCACATCATTCTACTTCCCTTCCCCTCTATTGTAGGCTTAAATTTCCTTTACTTCATATTCTAGTATTACTTTGGTCATAACATAAGAAGAGCACTTATTATGTTTTATTATATTTAGCTTTATGATCTTCTTTCCTCTGCTAGATAATGACTCTCATCAAGCAAGGCCACTTAGGCTTGTTTATATCCAGAGAGCACAGAATAATTTCTGGAACATAGTGCATATTCAATATAGAGATTTTAGTTCCACAAATGAATGGGATTTCATAACCAAGATAAAGAGCAAAAATTATCATTCTACAGTTCTTCGGTAAAAATAGCACATTCTAAATATTAGCCAATTCAATGTTTGCCAAAACTAGATAGATATTTAAATGGGAATTTGACAGAGTGTTGCACTATGGATGGAGGTACTACCTGGAAAAGCATATTTTTTTTTCTTGAGAGTTTAATATTATATTCACTTTCTAATGTTGAAAATATTATTTATGTATGGACACCTAGGTGGCTCAGTTGGTTAAGTGTCTGCCTTGCACTCAGGTCATAATGCTAGGGTCCTGGGATGGAGTCCAGCTCTAGGCTCCCTTCTTAGCAAGGAGGCTTCTCCTTTTCCCTCTGCAACTCCCCCTGCTTGTGCTCTCTTGCTCCCTCTCTCTGTGTCAAACAAATAAATAAAATATTTTGTTTTACTTTAAATTTATTTCATTTTTTCAGTGTTCCAAGATTCATTGCCCATGCCCCAGACCCAGTGCTCCATGCAATACCCACCACCAGGCTCTCCCATATCCCCACCCCCTCCCTCCAAGTCCCTCAGTTTGTTTCTGTGTCCAAAGTCTCTCATGTTTCATTTCCCTCCCTGAATTACCCTACTTCCCATTTACTTTCCTTCTCCTACTGTCCTCTAGGTTACCCCTTATGCACCACAAGTAAGTGAAACCATGTGATACTTGACTTTTCCTACTTGGCTTATTTCACTCAGCATAATCTTAACACTGCATGCAATTAGATGAGATAAATACAAAAATGGCAGCAGTATCTATTTTTCTAATGAATAAAAATAATATTTATTCATTGTTAGGGTGCTTACTGTAGGCAGATCTAAATTCTTTACATGCATAAATCCTTCTTATTCTAACATGCTTTCTGTAATGAAGATACTGTTATTCTAATTTAAAAGATGCAAAGCTGTTACAGAGACTGGACTTGCCAAAAAAAACCATAAGGGGCATGTCCTGAGCACTGAGGGAATTGGCTGGGCACATTTTCTTTTTAATAAAGTATATAGTATTTTTTTAAGATTTTTTTTTCATTTTGATAACTTTATTGAAAGGTATATCCTTTAGTAACAAAACATAATGGTAGTTGGTTAGGCTTCCTCTGCCAACTCAAAATTAATATAAATGTAGTCATTTATTGAAATATATCAGCCTTTTTGGAAACTGGACTTATCCACAAAACACAGTTCAAAAAAGTGTAAGATATATTGTGGTTATTTGACTTATTTTCCAGTGCATATTTACCCATAATATGATGTCAAAATTGGGTAGAGTGATTATGGATGGACTCAGGCTACTTACTGCACTGAGTAACTGTTTACAACATTTTTAATGTTGTATTTCTATGTATAGTCACTGACTTAATAGGAAATCTTGAATACTACCTTAACAACTTCATAATTATGAAGATGCCTACTTAATTTTTAAAGACTTTCTTCTGGCACAGAAGGGGCAATTAGTGAAAGTATATTATCTTCCATTAAAAATTTGAGAAATGAAACATGAGAGACTTTGGACTCAGAAAGAAACTGAGGGTCTTGGAGGGAAGGGGGTAAGGGGATGGGAGAGTCTGTTGGTGGGTACTGAGGGCACATAATGCCTGGAGTACTGGGTGTGGAGCATGAACAATGAATCTTGGAATACTTAAAAAATAAAATCAATTTGAAAAAAAAAATTCTAAATTAGAAGCAATAGCAGTTTTTATACAAACAGCCCTTAGTAAAAACTTATAGAGTGTTAAATCAAGTTTTTAGAGGAAAGTTATTTTGAATTACTAACACAATAAGAACGAATTTGCTTTTTTAAAAAGATCTTTATTTATTTACTTATTTGTTCATTTATTTGACAGAAAGAGAGACACAGCATGAGAGAGAACACAAGCAGGAAAGTGGGAGAGGGAGAAACAGGCTTCCCACTGAGCAGGGAGCCTGATGTGGGGATTGATCCCAGAAACCGGGATCATGACCTGAGCTGAAGGCAGATGCTTAATGACTGAGCCACCTAGGCACCCTAAGAACAAATTTTCTGGATGGGATTAGATGGGGGCGATAGATATTGTATAAATTTTATCATGTATATAAACATTACCTATTTTTTTAGAAATAATATTAAAGATAGGTTAATATGCCAAAATGACTGGCCTGTAGTTTTGCTTTTATAAAATGCCTTCAGGGACACCTGGGTGGCTCAGTTGGTTGGGTGACTGCCTTTGGCTCGGGTCATGATCCCGGAGACCCGGGATCCAGCCCCACATCGGGCTCCCTGCTTGGCGTGAAGCCTGCTTCTCCCTCTCTCACTCCCCCTGCTTGTGTTCTCTCTCTGGCTGTGTTTCTGTCAAATCAAATCTTTAAAAAAATGCCTTCAAATTTACGTGTAATTCCCAAGTATTAATAAAGTCCAATCTCTGGATTATCTATTATTTGCTAGTCCTCAGTACTGACAAAAGCAAGCTATAGGAGGAGCTGTAGGAGGAGCAATGGGTTAAAGCAAAGGTAGCAACAGGGATTCCTAGACAATCATATCCTAATCACTGAATCAAAATAAGAATGTGGTTTGTAGACCCACTATATGATTTTTTAGTTTTATTTGCTCTGATTTTCACTTTCTTCCTGTGTTCCTTTCTTTTACCCACAGAAAAAAAGTCAACAAGAAGGTGCCAGAACTTTATTTCAAAGCCAAAGAGATGGCTGCCATAAATTGTATGGACTTAGTATAAAATATGTGTGTAAATGTGTGTATGTATATATGCGCACACATACTATACAGCTTGTAGTCCCATGTCACAGTCACAGTGTTTGCCTCTATATCTCTGACATGCTGAGATCTTTTTTTTTTTTTTCAATGACTGGGAGATATTTCAACTCTGTATGTACCTTCTATAAAACTGCTAGTTTTCTTGGCATGTCAGGAGCAGAGCATCTGCTTTTATTGATTCTCTAGTTGAAAAACTATTAGAAAACCTTTTTTTTTTTCTGTGCTGGTGAAATGATTATAATACCCTATTGCAAATTAATGACTCCTCAGATCGATTTTTGTTTTACTCTGAATGGTCAGAAATAAAATGATGCAGTATTGAGTTATAGAACAGTAGTAAACCATATTTGCTGAGTACTTTCTTCACTAAATGGAAACATACACATATAACAGTAAAATGAATGAAACATTTTAAAAGGAAGTTCTTCTTGTTTTTAATGTTCCTTCCCTAGTTACATGACAGCTAATGTAGTATTCATGGTCAAATTTAACTTTTGAGACCATCTGCTCTATGCAAGATGTCATAGAAATAAAAGCTGTTTTGAAATGAAAAGAGAACAAAAATCTTATTCAGAGAACACCTCCCAGCTGTGTTACCAGTTACTATGTAATCATCTTTCATTATACATGCTGTATGGGGTATAGAGGATGATTAGAAATGCAAACCTGATGTTCTGGATTTGTACATCACTTTTAGAGCCAGATCAGCTCAGCAAGGAATTTAGCATCAAATTTCAATTGTATTTCATGAAATGTTTTGCTAAGTTGCTAATATTTATTGAGTGATCATGTTCATATTCTAACAAACAACCTAAGAAAATTCCTAAAATTCCTGTATTTACAGAATACTAGACACCAGCAGCATAAAACTAAGCAAAATTAGGACCATACTAATTTTTTTGTTTTATTTCCTTTTCTCTTCCAATTTCTACTGAAAGGATGAAAAGCATATTAAGTAGTCCAGTGTTTTAAGTTTAGACACACATACATGTGTGTGCGCACACTTACACACACACACGCACACACAATTCTATGTATCTTTGTATTTTTCTCCCAAAGTCAAAAACTTTTTTTCAGTTTTGGAGGATATATTTGCATATGTTCTATCCTTTTGAGAGCATATTTGTATATGCATATATAGCTAATGTCTTAAACAAGGAAATAATATGTATAATAGCTTACTTTTGCATTCAGTTTATTTCAAATTATTTTATACTGGGTAATAAGAGCTGACTCATATTATGTATAATTACTGCATTGCAGACACATTTCCAATTGTTCCAGTTATCTGTTGCTACATAACTACCCTAAAACTCAAACTTATCTGTCAAAATGTCAATGATTTTATTGTATCATAATTTTGTTAATAATTATATGCACAAGACCTAGCTAGGTGATTTTTCTAGTTCACATTGTATAAACTGATTACTTGATAGTATTTAGTTGATGCCAGGCTGGATGACATAAGATGGTGATAGTTGGAGAACTGGCTTCAGAACTGGCCTCTCTCCAGGTGGTCTCAGGGCTTCCCTATGTGGTACTAGTCTGGTAATTGGCTTTCTTACAAAACAACTTAGAGCATTAGGATACAAAAATGGATGATTCCTACCCTCTTAAAGGGGATACCTTTAAGAGCCATTGCCACCAGATTCTACTGGACAGAGCAGTCACAGTTCAGAACAGATTCAAGGAGAGGGGGATACATTCTTACTTCTCAATAGGAGGAATACCAAAGAATACCATGTCATTTTTAATCCACCATACCAGTTTTTGATCAAACAACAACCTTTAATAATTATTCTGGTGTGAATGTTTTTGTCAGTTTAGTGACACGTTCTTACAAGTGATATTGAGGAATAAAAATACTGATTTTCTTTTTTTTTAAATACTGATTTTCATTTAATGTTTTGACAAATACTGCTAAATATGTTGTGGACGTATTATCATACATTGTTTGCAATTACAATGCATTCATCTTTCTTTATTTCAACACTGCATAACACAAAAGATGTTCCCAAATATTTATTTTTTTGTCAGCACCATTTAGTATTTTTTTTTGTTTTTAAATGTTTTGTAATAATTTATTTTATTTTTCCAGTGTTCCAAGATTCATTGTTTGTGCCCACACCCAGAGCTCCATGCAATATGTACCCTCCTTAATACCTACCACCAGGCCCACCCATCCCCCTACCTAACTCCCTTCCAAAACTCTCAGTTTGTTTCTCAGAGTCCAAAGTCTCTCATGCTTTATCTCCCTCTCTGATTTACCTTAGTTCACATTTCCTTTCCTTCTTCTACTGTCCTCCATGTTACTCCTTATGCTCCACAAGTGTGTGAAACCATATGATTCTTGACTTTGTCTGCTTGGATTATTTCACTCATCATATTTTCCTCCAGTTCATCCATGTTGTTACAAAAGCTACTGGGTATTCAACCTTTCTGATGGAGTTGTAATATTCCATTGTATATATGCACCATATATTTTTTATCCATTCGTCTGTTGAAGGTTATCTTTAATCTTTCCATAGTTTGGCAATTGTGGCCTATGCTGCTATGAACATTGGGTTACATATGGCTCTTCTTTTCTGTACATCTGTACCTTTGGGGTAAATACCCACTAGTGCAACAGTTGCACTAGTGGGTATTTACCCCAAACAGCTCCATTTTTAATTTTTTAAGAAATCTCCACACTGTTTTCCAAAGCAGCTGCACCAACTTGTATTCCCACCAACACTATAAGAGGGTACCCTTTTCTCCACAGCCTCTCCAACACTTGTTGTTTCTTGTCCTGTTAATTTTGGCCATTCTAACTGGTGTAAGGTGGTATCTCAATGTGATTTTGACTTGAATTTCCCTGACATCTAATGATGATGAACATTTTTTCATGTGTCTGTTAGCCATTGGTATATCTGCTATGGAGAAGTGTCTGTTCATGTCTTCTGCCCATTTTTTGATAGGATCATCATTTTGGGGGGGTGTTGAGTTTGAGTAGTTCTTTATAGATCTTGGATATCAGCCCTTTGTCTGTAGTGTCATTTGTGAATATCTTCTCCCATTCTGTGGGTTGCCACTTTGTTTTGTTGATTGTTTCCTTTGCTGTGCAGAAGGTTTTTATTTTGATGAAGTCCCAGAACTTCATTTTGCTTTTGTTTCCTTTGCCTTTGGAGACATGTCTTGAAAGAAGTTGCTGTGGTAGGTGTCAAAGAGGTTACTGCCTATGTTCTCCTCTAGGATTTTGGTAGATTCCTGCCTCATGTTGAGGTCTTTCATCCATTTCGAGTTTATCTTTGTGTATGGTATAAGAGAATGGTCGAGTTTCATTCTTCTATACATAGCTGTCCAATTTTCCCAGTAGCATTTATTGAAGAGACTGTCTTTTTTCCACTGGATATTTTTTCTGCTTTGTCAAAGATTATTTGATCAGAGAGTTGAGGGTCTATTTCTGGACTCTCTACTCTGTTCATTGGTCTTTGTGTCTGTTTTTGTGTCACTACCATGCTGTCTTGATGATCACAGCTTTGTAATAAAGCTTGAAATCAGGCAGCATGATGCCCCAGCTTTGTTTTTCTTTTTCAACATATCCTTAGCAATTCGGGGACTTTTCTGGTTCCATACAAATTTTAGGATTGCTTGTTCCAGCACTTTGAAAAATGCTGGTGGAATTTTTATCAGGATGACATTGAGAGTATAGAGTGCTCTGGGCAGTATAGACATTTTAACAATGTTTATTCTTCTGATCCATGAGCATGGAATGCTTTGCCATCTTTTTGTGCCTTCTTCAGTTTCATTCATGAGTGCTCTGTAGTTCCTCAAGTACAGATACTTTACCTCTTTGGATAGGTTTATTCCAAGGTACCTTATGCTTTTTGGTACTATAGTAAATAGAATTGATTCCCTAGTTTCCCTTTCTATGTTTTCATTGTTAGTGTATAGGAAAGCTACTAATTTCTGTGCATTGATTTTGAATCCTGCCACATTACTGAATTACTGTATGAGTTCCAGTAGTTTTGGGGTGGCATCTTTTGGGTTTTCCATATAAAGTATCATGTCATCTGCGAAGAGAGAGATTTTTTACTTCTTCTCTACCAATTTGAATACCTTTAATTTTTTTGTTGTTGTTGTCTGATTGCTGTTGATAGGACTTCTAAGACTATGCTGAACAGTAGTGGTAAGAATGGGCATCCTTATCTTGTTCCTGATATCAATGGGAAGGCTGTCAGTTTTTCCCGATTATAATGATATTTACCATGGATTTTTCACAAATAGATTTTATGAGGTTGAGGGATGTTCCTTTTATCCCTATACCTAGAAGAGTTTTAATCAGGAATAGATGCTGTATTTGTCAAATGCTTTTTCTATATCAATTGAGAAGACCATTGGTTCTTTCTTTTCTTATTGATTTCTTCTCCTATTGATTGATTTGGGAATGTTGACCCACCCTTGAATCCCAGGGATAAAACCCACCTGATTGTGGTAGATAATCTCTTTAATGTACTGTTGGATTCTATTAGCTAAGATCTTATTGAGAATCTTGGCATCCATATTCATCAGGGATATTGGTCTGAAATTCTTGTTTTTTTAAAAGATTTTATTTATTTATTTGACAGAGAGAAACACAGCCAGAGAGGGAACACAAGCAGGGGGAGTGAGAGAGGGAGAAGCAGGCTTCCTGCTGAGCAGGGAGCCTGATGTGGAACTCTATCCCAGGTCTCTGGGATCATGACTTGAGCTGAAGGCAGCCTCTTAACCAACTGAGCCACACAGGCACCTCTGAAATTTTTCTTTTCTTTACCTGGCTTGGAGATTAAAGTAATGCTGGCTTCATAGAAAGAGTCTAGAAGTTTTCCTTCTGTTCTATCTTTTGAAACAACTTCAGGAGAATAGGTATTATTTCTTCTTTGAATGGTAGAATTCCATAGGGAATCTGTCAGGTCCTGGGCTCTTGTTTTTTGGGAGGTTTTTGATCACTGCTTCAATCTCCTTACTAGATATTGGTCTATTCAGGTTGTCAATTTCTTCCTGTTTCAGTCTTGGGAGTTTATAGATTTCCAGGATTGCATCCATATCTTCTAGGTTGTTTGACTTATTGGCATATAACTGTTGATAATAATTTCTGATACTTGTTTCTATTTTGTTGCTGTTAGTCATGTGACCCGTCCCCTTTTGTTCATAATTTTTATGAGTTTGGGTCCTCTCTCTTTTCTTTTGGATTAGTTTGGCCAATGGTTTATTGATTTTGTTAATTCTTTCAAAAAACCAATTTCTAGCTTCATTGTATCTCTAGTTTCTGATTCATTGATGCCTGCTCTAATTTTAATTATTTTCTTTCTTATGTGTGGGGTTGGCTTAATTTGTTGTTGATTTTTCCAGTTCTTTAAGGTGTAAAGAGAGTTGGTGTATTCAGGATTTTTCAGGTTTTTTGTTTGTTTGTTTGTTTGTTTGTTTTGTATTGTTTTCGAATGAGGCTTAGATGGCTTTGTTTTTCCTCCTTAGGACTGCCTTTACCATATCCCATAGGTTTTGGATCAATGTGTGTTCATTCTCATTGGTTTATATTTAAAGAAAATAGATCTGAAAGGTAGAAGGCAGTGTAGAGGGTTGAAGAGAAGATAATTACAGAAACTGAAAAATAGTGGGGCAAGCAAGAAGAAACCCAATATTTGAAAGTCATTTAATTTTCTGGTATCTATTTCTTCTTTGTTAAAACACAGTAGTAGATTGTCTAATCTCTCAAGTCCACTACCTTTTGTAATCCCATGATAATATATTTTAAAACAACTTTTTTTTTAAAAGATTTTATTTGACAGAGAGAAACACAGCCAGAGAGGGAACACAACAAGCAGGGGGAGTGAGAGAGGGAGAAGCAGGCTTCCCGCCGAGCAGGGAGCCCAATGTGGGACTGGATCCCGTGTCTCCAGGATCATGACCTGAGCCGAAGGCAGTCGCTTAACCAACTGAGCCACCCAGGCATCCCTAAAACAACTTTTAAAGCATTATAATGAGGTAAAAATTTAAAGATTATTTCAAAAGAAACATGAAAAAATGGAGGACAGATGAATAGTGCAAAGGTGTTTTCCTCATTTGCGTAGCACTTAGAGCTACTTTGATGTTATATGATCATCTTTACTAAAGCAATATTGAGAATTATTTTGGAGCAAATAATAGCTATGATTTGGTTACACTAGTATTTGTTTAAATATTTATCTAAATATATTTATTGTAATATCCAAAAAAAAGTTTAGATATTCTAGAGGGATAAAACTAGTCAAAGCACATCTTATCAATAGCTTAACATTTGCTTCATTTAAGTCAAATTTTTTGAAATTTTTAATACCAACTATATTTATGTATCTGTATTAAGACAAAATTCATTGCCTTATATAATAAAATATATAAAAATATAAAATTACTTGAATATATGTGATATTCTCACAAAAGTTAAAAATCAGGTCTCAGAAAAACTTAAATAGCAAAAGTGATCATAAATATCACATAAAAATATGTAGTGGATATGTCTCAACTGCTAAAGTTTTAACTTGAAGATATTAAAGAAAATTTCTGATATATGACACCTTATAAAAGTCCTATAAATAACTCTTATTGGCAAGATAGGTTAAAATGTGAATGGGAAAAATACATAAAATATAAAAAAGATGAAACTGAGAGTTACCAAAAAAAAAAAAACAACAACAAATTATCCTGTATCCTCTCTAATATTTGCTGTTCATTTTATTTTTTTACCTTTCAAAGCAATTATTTTCAGTAACTTTTTATATTTCCTCCTATGTTGTTGCAAATGACAAGATTTCATTCTTTTTATGGATGAATAATATTCCTCTGTGTTTGTGTATGTGTTATTCATTTGTGGAAGGACACTGGAATAATTCCATATTGTGGCTATTGTAAATAATGCTGCAATAAATATAGGAATGCATATATGTTTTTGAATTAGCATTTTGTATTCTTTGGGTAAATGTGCAATAGTGAAATTACTGGATCATAGGGTAATTCTATTTTTAATTTTTTGAAGAACCTCCATTCTGTTTTCCACCTTGGCTGCACAAGTTTGCATTCCCACCAGAAGTGAATAAATGTTGCTTATCTCCATCCTTGCCAACACTTGCCATTTCCTGACAGGTGTGAGGTGATAGCTCATTGTAGTTTTGCTTTGCATTTCCCTAATGATGAATAATGTTGAGCATGTTTTCATGTGTCTGTTGGTCATCAGGATATCTTTAGAAAAATGTGTTCATGACTTCTATCAATTTTTAATTGTGTCATTTATGTAGCATTGTGTTAGATATGTTTTAAATATATTTTAGATATCAGTCCCTTATAGGATATGTCATTCGAAAATGTGATTTCCATTCCATAGGTTATCTTTTTGTTTTGCTGATTTTTCCTATGCAGTCCATAGGAAATGGATGTCCCAATAATTTATTTTTTTGTTTGTTTTCTTTGTCTTAGGAGATATATATATAGAAAGATGTTACTATGGCTGATGTTAGAGAATTTATTGTCTGTGCTGTTTTCTAGGATTTTTGAGGTTTTCAGGCCTCACATTTAGGTGTTTAATCCACTTGGAGTCTATTTTAGGGTGTGGTGTAAGAAAATGGTTCAGTTTTGTTCTTTTGCATGTAGCTGCCCAGTTTTCCCCATACCATTTGTTGAAGAGACTTTTTTTCCCATTTCATGTTCTTGCCTCCTTTGTCAAAGATTACTTGGCCATATAATTATGAGTTCATTTCTGAGCTCTTTCCACTCCATTGATCTATGTTTCTATTTTTGTGCCACCCTATATAGTTTTAAGTACTGTAACTTTGTAGTATATCATGAAAACCAGGATGTGATACCTCTAGTATTCTTCTTTTTCAAGACTACTTTGGCTATTTGAGTTCTATTGTGGTTCCATACAAATTTATTGCTATTTGTTCTAATTTTATGATAATTCTGTTGGTATTCTGATGGAGGCTGCATTAAATCTGTAGACTGCTTTGGGTAGTATGGACATTTTAACAGTATTTTTTCTGCCAATTCATGAGCGTAGACCATCTTTCCATATGCTTGTGCCCTCCTCAATTTCTATCAGTGTTTTCAGAGTACAGGTATTTCATCTCCCTAGTTAAAATTATTCCTAGGAATTGTATGATATGGGGTGCAATTGTAAAAGGGAGTGTTTTCTTAATTTCTCTTTCTGCTGCTACTTCTTTAGTCATGTATAAAAGTGCAACAGGTTTCTGTATGTTGGATTTGTATCCTATGACCTGACTTAATTATTCAGTTCTTGTAGTTTTTTGGTGAATTTTTAGTGTTTTCTCTATATAGCACCCTGTCATCTGCAAATAGTGAAAGTTTTACTTTTTTCTTACTAATTTAGATGACTTTCATTGTCTTTATCTGATCGGGGATAAGCTCTGTTTTTCACCACTGAGTATGATGCTACCTGTGGGTTTTTCATACATGGCCTTTATTATGTTGAAGTATGCTCCCTCTAAACTTACTTTGTTAAGGGTTTTTATCATAAATGGATGTACCTTCTCAAATGCTTTTTCTACATCAATTGAAATGATCGTAAGTGTTTTATCCTTCAACTTTGTTGATGTATCATACTCATTGATTTATGAATACTGAATCACATTCGCATCCCAGGAATAAATCCCACACGATTGTGATGAAACATTTTTACTTTTTGTTTAATTTAGTTTGCTGATATTTTGTTGAGGATTTTAACATCTATATTCATCAGACATATTAGCCTGTAGTTCTTTTTTAGTAGTGTACTCACTTGGTTTTGGTATCAGGAAATGCTGACCTCATTGAATTAATTTGGAAACTTAACTTCCTCATCCACTTTTTGGAATAGTTTGAGAATAGTATTCATTTATTTATTTATTTAAATTCACTTAGCCAAAGTATAGTGCATCATTAGTTTCAAATGTAGAGTAAAATAATTCATCAGTTACATATAACACCCAGTGTTCATCACATCACGTGCCCTCCCACCTCCCCTTCAGCAACACTCAGTTTATTTCCTATAGTGAAGAGTCTAGAAAGAATACATATATACAACAGGATATTACTCAGCCATCAGAAAGGATGAAATATTATCATTTATATCAATGTGGATGGAACCAAAAAGTATTATGAGAGTGAACTAAGTCAATCAGAGAAAGACAATTATCAAATTATCATATGGTTTCACTCATATGTGGAATATAAGAAATAGTAGGAAGGACCATAAGGGAACGGAGGGAAAACTGGGAAGAAATCAGAGAAGGAGACAAACCCTGAGAGGTCTGAACTCTTCTTTAAAAGTTTGGTAGAATTCACCTGTGAAGCCATTTGGTCCTAGATTTGTTTATTGGAAGTTTGGGGGTTTTTGTTTGTTTTTTGAGTACTGATTGAATTTACTTGCTATTAATTGGTCTGTTCAAGTTTTCTCTTCCTGATTTGATTTTGGGACATTATACATTTCTAGGATTTTATCTATTTCTTCTGGATTGTCCAGTTTGCATGCAATTTTTCATAATATTCTCTTATAATCCCTTTTATTTATGGAGTTAGTTATTTCTCTTTCATTTCTGATCTTATGAGTTTTTTCATGAATCTTGGACTAAAGGTTTATTAATAACCTTGTTCTTTCAAAGAACCAACTCTTGATTTCATTGATGTGTTGCACTGGTTTTGTTTGTTTCATTTAGTTTGGCTCTAATTTTTATTATGTCCTTACCATTTTTTTTTAAGATTTTATTTATTTGACAGAGAGAAACACAGCCAGAGAGGGAACACAAGCAGCAGGAGGGAGAAGCAGGCAGCCTGATGGGGGTTCGATCCTGGGACTCCAGGATCATGACCTGAGCTGAAGGCAGAGGCTTAACCATTGAGCCACCCAGGCGCCCCTGTCCTTACCAGTTTTAAGTTTTGTTTGTTCCTTTTGTTTTCTCTCCTTTAGGTGGGGGGGTTACATTGTGATTTTTCTTGCTTCTTGAAGTAGGCCTGTATTGCTATACACTTCCCACTTAGTACATCTTTTGCATCATCATATTATCCTTTCCATTTGTCTCCATGATTTTTTTTTTATTTCCTCTTTGATTTCTTGGTTGATGTCTTTATTGCTTAATAGCCTTTAGTTTAAGTTCTATATATTTGTGTTCCTTTTAGATTTCTTTTGTATTTGATTCCTAGTATTGTGGTTGGAAAAAGATGCATGACTTCAGTCTTTTGAATTTGCTAAAACTTGTTTTGTGTCCTAACAGGTGATCTATTCTCTAAAACGTTCCTTGTGCATTTGAAAAAAATGTATTCTGCTGTCTTTGGGTGTGATATTCTGAATAGATCTGTTAGATCCATCAGGTCAATATGTCCTTCAAAGTCACTGTTTTCTTGTTGATTTTCTGTCTGATCAATCAATCCATTGATGTAAGTGGGGTTTCCAAGTCCCCTACTATTGTTGTATTACTATTAATTTCTTGCTTTATGTCTACCATTAGTTTCTTCATGTATTGGAGTATTCCCATATTGGGTACATAAATATTTATAATTGTTATATTTTCTTGTAGGATTGCTCCCTTTAGGTAGTGCCTTTATATCTTATTATAGTTTTTTAAAGTATATTTTGTATAATATTAGGGCTGTTGCTCCAGCTATCTTTTTGCTTCTGGTTACATGCTAAATGATTTTCCATCATTCATTTTCAATTTGCATATGTTATTAGGTCAGAAGTTCATCTCTTATAGCAGTATATAGACAGATCTTGCTTTTTTTTAATCTACTCACCTTATGTATTTTGATTGGGGCATTTAGTCCATTTACATTCAAAGTAATTATTGATAAGTATGTGTTTATTTATATTTTGTCACTTGTTTTGGTTGTTTTTTGTATTTATCTTTCTTCTCCTGTTCTATTCCTTTGTAGTTTGATGGGAATTTTTTGTTGTTGTTGTGATGCTTGGATTCCTTTCTCTATGTTTATTGTATATCTATTACAGGTTTTTGATATGTAGCTACCATTATGTTCATATATAACATTTTAGGTGTATGGAAATCTATATTAAATTGAAGGTAAGTTAAAATTGAACCCATTCTGAAGCACTAAATTTTTTACTTCTTGCCCATATTATATATATTACTTATATATAATATATATGTTTATTTTATAAATCCTTTGACTGATTTTATAGATATAAAACCATTATGCAGGCTAAAGCAGAAAAAGCAATTGGATGTTTACATTTACGTGTGAAATTTCTTCATCTGATATTTTTTTTTTTACTCCTAGTTATGATATCTTCTTTTCACTCAAAGAATTCCCTTTTGCTATATCATGTAAGTCTGGTTTAGTGGTCATGAATCCTTTTAAATTCTGCTTGTGTGGGAAATAAAAACCATATGATCATCTCGGTAGATGGAGCAAAAGCATTTCACAAAATATAACATCCATTCATTATTAAAAAAAAAAAACTCTCAACAAAGTAGGTTTTCAGAAAACACACTTCAACATAATAAAGGCTATATATGAAAAACACAGCAACATCATCCTCTAAGATCAGAAACAAGACAAGGATGTCCACTCACCATTTTTATTAAACATAGCAGTGAAAATACTAGCCACAGCTGTCATACAATAAATAGAAATGAAAATCATCTGAATTGATAAGGAGGAAGTAAAACTTTCACTATTTGAAGATGACAGGATGCTATATACACAAAACAGTAAAGATTGCACCAATGAAACTACCAGAACTGATAAATGAATTTAGTAATGTCATAATATACAAATCTAACATACAGAAATACAATGCATTTCTATACTACCAATTAGGTAGCAGAAAAAGAAATTAAGAAAACTCTTCTTTTTACAATTGTACCCAGAATCATAAAACATCTTGGTTAAGAGTCTATATTATAAAAACTATAAAGCATTAATGGAAGAAATTGAGGAAAGCACAAACAGATGGAAGATATCCCATGCTCATTGGAAGAACAAATATTGTTTAAATGTCTGTATTGCCCAAAGCAGTCTACAGATTTAATGCCATCTCTATTAAAATACCAAGAATATTTTTCATAGGATTAGAAGAAATAACAGTAAAATTTTCATGGAACCACAAAATAACTCAAATAGCCAAAGAAACTTTTTTTAAAAAGAAGCAAACTACTAGAGGTATCACATCCCAGATTCCATTATATACTACACAGGTGTGGTAATTAAAACAAAGCAAAAATAGACACATAGATCAATGGAATGGAATAGAGCCCAGAAATAAACATAGTTAATCTTCTACAAAGAAGGCAAGAATATGCAGTGGGGAACAGACAGTCTCTTCAACAAGTGGTTCTGGGAAAACTGGACTGCTTTCTTACACCATACACAAAAATAAAGTCCAATTGGATTCAAGACCTAAATATAAGGCCCCAAATCATAAAATTCCTAGAAGAAACATAGATTTTACACAGCAAAGAAAATCATCAACAAAATGAAAATGGATGAGTATATTTGTACATTATGTCTAATAAGGGGTTAATATCCAAAAGAATTTATAAAACTCAACACTTAAAAAAATCTAATCAAAAATGGATATTTTTCCAAAGAAGACATAAGAGATGGCCAACAGGCACAGAAAAGGACTTTCAACATTACTAATCAGGAATTGTAAGTGAAAATGGCTAAAATAAAAAAACACAAGAAAAAACAATGTTGGTGAGAATGTGGAGAAAAGCAAACATTTAGCCTGGTTGGTGAGAATGCAAACTGCTGCAGCCATTGGGGAAAACAGTAGGAAGTTTCCTCAAAAAATAAAAACTAGAACTACCATTGTTTCAGTAATTCCATTAGTGGGTATTTACCCAAAGAAAACCAAACACTAATTTGAAAAGTTGTATAACCAAGATACAGAAAGAACCCAAAGGTCCATCCATAAGTGAGTGGATAAAGAAGAGGTGATAGTACATACAATGGAGTATTACCATAAAAAAGAATGAGATCTTGGCATTAAAACAACATATTGGAACTAGAGTACATAATACTAATCAAAATAAGCCAGTCGGAGAACATAACATAGCCTTTAACTCCTCTGTAGAATTTATGAAACAAAGAAAAAAAGATTAAAGAAAAAAAAAAAAAGGCCCAACTACAGAGAACAAACTGGTGAATACCAGAGGGAAAGGAAGGTGAGGTGTGGGTAAAATAGAGTACAGTTATCATGATAAACAGTGAGAAATGTATAGGATTATTGAATCATCCTATTGTGCACCTAAATTAAAATATTTAAAAAAAATTTAAAGATTTTATTTATTTGACAGAGAGAAACAAAGCCAGAGAGGGAACACAAGCAGGGGGAGTGAGAGAGGGAGAAGCAAGCTCCCCGCTGAGCTGAGAGCCCGATATGGGACTTGATCCCAGGTTTCCAGGATCATGACCTGAGCTGGACCAGGATCCTGATCTGAGCCAGAGGCAGTCACTTAACCAACTGAATCACCCAGGCGCCCAAAATATTAAAATTTTTAAGTTAAAATTTAAAAAGAACAGAACTCATCTCTATGTTGCCTACAAGAGATTCACTTCAGACATACAGGCACATGCAGATTGAACATGAAGGGATGGAAGAACATTTACAATGTAAATGGAAGCAAAAAGAAAGCTAGGATAATCATATTTAAATCAGACAAAATAGACTTTAAAACAAAGACTGTAATAGACAAAGAAGGTCACTACATATTCAAAGAGAACAATCCAAAAGGAGAATGGAATAATTATAAATATTTATGCACCCAAAACAGGAGCACCAAACACATAAAGCAACTAATAACACAAAGGAAGAAATTGACAGTAATACAGTAACAGTACAGGACTTTAAACCCCACTTATATCAATGGATAGATTATCCAGACAGAAATCAACAAGGAAACAGTGGCTTTGAATGACAGCTTAGATCAAAGGCCCTCTCAAATGTTTGCAGAACTTTCTTTCCCAAACCAGTGGACTATATATTCTTTCAAATATACCTGAAACATTTTTCAAGATAGATAACATATTAGTCCACGAGTCAGTGAATTTTAAAAGATTGAAATTATATCATACATCTTTTACATCCACAACTGTATGAAATTATAAATCACAAAAAATGTGGAAACACAAATACATGATGGCTAAATAATATGGTACTAAAAAATGAATGTATCTGCCCAGAAATTGATTGGAAATCAAATGCAAAATATTACAATATCTTTGGAAAGCAGCTAATATTCTACAAGTAAATTGATAGCGATTTAAGCCTACCTCAAGAAACAAGGAAAATCCTGACTAACCCTTCTAACATTATTCTTAAAGGGGTTAGAAAAAGAAGACCAAAACTTAAAGAACTATAAAGAAGAAAACAATAATAATAAAAATGAACATCAATGAAACCATAAGCTGGTTCTTTGAAAAGTCTGGCTAACGGTGTACCTATTTTATCAAAGAAAAAAAAAAAAAGAGGACACCATTAAAATCAGAAATAAAGGAGGAGAAATATAAAGAATAAGAAAGTACTATGAAAAACTACAAACCAACAAACTAAACAAACTAGAATAAATGAATAAAATTCCTGGAAACATTACACTTTCCAAAACTGAGTCAGAAACAGAAAATTAGAAGAAAACAATTACTAGCAATGAAGTGGAATCAGTAATTAAGAATCAAATGTCCAGGACCAGAGAGTTTCATAGGTGAAATCTACCAAAATTTAAAACAGAGTTAATACGTATTTTTTTTAATATTTTTTTAAAGATTTTATTTATTTATTTGACAGAGAGAAACACAGCGAGAGAGGGAACACAAGCAAGGGGAGTTAGAGAAGGAGAAGCAGGCTTCCGCCGAGCAGGCAGCCTGATGCGGGGCTCCATCCCAGGTCTCTAGGATCATGACCTGAGCCGAAGGCAGTTGCTTAACCAACTGAGCCACCCAGGCGCCCCAATACGTATTTTTTAAGAGAGGTGGAGGAGGGGAGAGACAAAATCTCCAGCATGGAGCCTTATGTGGGGCTTAATCTCATGACCCTCTGGTCATGACCTGAGCCAAAATCAAGAGTAGGATGTTTAACTGACTGAGCCATCCAGGTGCCCCAAGTTAATACCTGTTTTATCAAACAATTCCAAATAATAGAAAGGGACACTTTCTAATTCATGCTAAAGGTCCAGCATTACCCTGTTATAAAAACAAAACAAAACAAAACAAAACAAAACAAAAAAAAACAAAGACACTACAACATAAGAAAACTACAGGTCAATATCTCTAATAAAGATAGATACAGAAATCCTCAACAATATATTAATAAGCTGAATCCAATACTACATTAAAATATCATTCACAGTGATCAAGTGAAATTTATTCCACAGCTGCAATGATGGTACAATATTCACAAATTGATCAATGTGATATGTCACATTAATAAGAGGATAAAAACCAAGCAGTCAGGGGCTCCTGGGTGGCTCAGTTGGCTAAGCAACTGCCTTCAGCTCAGATCATGATCCTGGAGACCCAGGATTGAGCCCCACATCGGGCTCTCTGCTCAGCCAGAAGCCTGCTTCTCCCTCTCTCACTCCCCCTGCTTGTGTTCTCTCTCTCTCTCTCTCACTGTGTTTCTCTCTGTCAAATAAATAAATTAAATCTTTAAAAAAAACCCCACAAACAGTCCTCTCAATAGATGTAGAAAAACCCTTTAACAAAATACAACATCCATTCAATAAAAACTCTCAATGTAAAAACTAAAGAAACATACCTCAGCATAATAAATGCCATATATGAAAAAACCATGTTTAACCAAATTCTCAATGATGAAAAGTTGAGGTCCTTTTCTCTAAGATCAGGAACAAGACAAAAATGTCCATTCTTAAAACTTTTATTCAATATTGCACTGAAAGTCCTAACCACAGCAATAACAAGAAATAAAAGTCATCCAAATTGTTAAGTAAAACTCATTATTTACTTTTGACATGATACTATACGTCAAAAACCCTAAAAACTGCACCACAAACTACTAAACTATTAAATGAATTCAGTAAAGCTGTAGAATACAAAATTACTATAGAGAAATCTGTTGCTTTTCCAAGTACTTTTTAAACTAACAAAAAGAGAAAGAAAACACTCCCATTTAATTGTATCAAAAACAATAAAATGCCTAGTAATAAGCTTTTAACCAAGGAAGTGAAAGGTCTTCAAAAACTAAAGAAGCCATGAACTATTGGTAATATATTTCATGCTCATGGGTTGGAAGAACAAATATTGTTAAGATGTCTGTACTCTACAAAGCAATCTGCAGATTTAATATAATCTCTGTCAAAATACTAACATTTTCACAGAATCAGAACAAATATTCTTAAAATTTGTATGGAACCACAAAGACCCTTGACTACCCAAAGCCATTTTGAGGAAGAAGAACAAAGTTGGAGGTATCACAATCTCAGATTTCAAAGTACACTATAAAGCTGTTGCAACGGAAACAGTATGGCTCTAGCATAAAAACAGACAAATAAATGACACCAAATTAAAGGTCCAGAAATAAACCCAGCATTTTATGGTAAATACAATCTATGACAAAGATGGCAAGAAAATATTGAGGGAAAAGTAAAGTTTCTTCAACAAATAATCTGGAAAAACTGGACTGCATTCTTACACCATACATAAAAATAAACTCAAATAGGATTAAAGACCTGAATGTGAGAACTGAAACTATAAAACTCCTTTAAGAAAACAGGCAATAATTTCTTTGGCAAAGCCATAGAAATGTTTTTGTACATAGGTCTCTTCAGGCAAGGAAACAAAAAATATACAATTGATACTGTCCTGAAATAAAAAGCTTTCTACACAGAAAAACAAACAAACAAAAAACACAAAAATATTTTTAAAAATTAAAAGGCATCCTACTGAATTGAAAAATATATTTGCAAATGATATTTCTCATAAGGGGTCAATATCAAAATATATGAAGCACTTAACACCAAAATTATTCAATTATAAATGGATAAATAATTTACCAAAAAGATAACCAATGGACACATTCGGTAATCATCAGGGAAATGCAAATCAAAACCACAATGATCTGTAATCTCACATCCATCAGGATGGCTAGGATTAAAAAACACAAGAAATAAAAAATATTGATGGGAATGCAAATTGGTGTAGCCACTGTGGGAAACAGTATGGGGGTTCCTCAAAAATTAAAAATAAAATTACCATATGATCCAGTAATTTCATTATGGTATCTACCCAAAGAAAACAAAAACACTAATTCAAAAAGACATATGCACCCCTGTTTATTCCAACATTATTTATAGTGGCCAAGATATGGAAGCAACTCAATTGTCCACCAATGGATAAAGAAGATGTGGTATATATGGAATATTGAAATATCACTCAGCTCTAAGAGTGGAGATCTTGCCATTTGCAAAAATCTCAATGTACCTCGAGGATAAAATGGTAAGTGAAATATGTCAGAAAGGAAGAAATTCCATATGATTTAACTCATATGTGGAATCAGTGTAAAGAGAATTTAAGGAACAAAGAGATTTGAAATGCAATGAAGGAAGTGGTTGCCAGAAAGGAGATGGGTGAGAGGGATGGGAAAAATAGATAAAAGGATGAAGAGTACATTTATGGTAAAAACTGAGTAATGTATAGATTTTTGAATAATTATATTATACCTGAAGCTAATATAACACTATGTTAATTGTACTTAAATAAGAAATTAAAAATATTTACTTTTACTTTTAATGCTCAACCCTGTGGCAGTAAAGTCAAATCAATTGCTGACAGATTGCTTCATAATTTAATGTGTCTTTTATATACTAACATCACTCACTTCCACTCTCCACTCCCACCTTGTTAGTTGGCTGTTCTTTCAGGAATTCTCTGTTGTACTCTCCATTGCACTGGTTAGTCATTTTTGTTTTAAAATAATCTATTCCTGGATTCTTTTTTTTTTAAATTTTATTTATTTGGCAGAAAGAGTATGAGTACAAGTAGACAGAGTGGCAGGCAGAGAAAGAAGGAGTAGCAGGTCCCCCGCTGAGCAGAGAGCCTGATACAAGGCTAAGTAACTTAGTTTCTCTGGATCTCAAGTTCCTCTGAAAGAAAATGAGACCTGAGCCAAAGGGAGACCCTTAACCAACTGAGCTACCTAGGCATCCCTCCTGGAATCCTTTTAAAGCCATGGCAACACTGATGGATATTTCTTATATGCAGAAATTAAGTGCCTTTTATATAGTTCTTTAATCTTTAACCTTAAAAAATAATGATAGAGGGGCGCCTGGGTGACTCAGTTGGTTTAGCGACTGCCTTCAGCTCAGGTCATGATCCCGGAAACCCGGGATCGAGTCCCACATCGGGTTCCCTGTTCAGCGGGAAGCCTGCTTCTCCCTCTCTCCCTCCCCCTGCTTGTGTTCCCTCTCTGGCTGTGTTTCTGTCAAATAAAAATAAATAAATAAATAATGATAGAAGCAGTCTATTTCATTTTCTTTCAGAGGAACTTGAGATCCAGAGAAACTAAGTTACTTACCTAAATTTAAATGCCTTGTGAAACATCAGCAGAGTAAATCTGTGCCTATACAGCCTCCCTCTTTTCATCCATTCAATGTACCATATATTGATTGCCTCTTATGCACATCTCTTAGTATTAGATATGAAGACTCTAGACAAATGTGGTTCCCTGTGGTGTTGAGAGTCAAAAAGTTGACAGTGGCCAAGTGATAACAATTTTACTAAGGGGTAGCAAGAAAAAGTATACATTAAACCAAACTGGAGTAGGGGCAAGGGCAAAGTTTTTATTAAGCAACATCTATTAAAAAAGCTGTGATCTGAAAAATAAGATTTAGCTAAATAAACTTATTTATGAAAAACAGAAGTCACTGAATAATGCCTAAAAGTGACTTTTTCAAAGTCTGAATTCCATGAAATAAAACAGGGTAGTTGCCTGGGGCTCAGAGAAAAAAAAAAAAAAAATTGGTTTGGGTTTTTTTTTCTCTCTTTTCAAAAAAGTCTCTTTAAGTGGTTATTCCTATACATCTTGTGTTTGTGGCATTTAAAAAAGGTAAAAATATGTCAATATGTTTATTGGAAAAGAATGAGAAAATAATATTTCACAAAAATAAAAATAAAAAACATTGACAGAAATAACCACCGATAGCTCTTTGATGTTCATCCTTTCCAAAATCCCCTCTATCTAGGAAAGTGTACATTTTTACAGAAAAAAAAATGTAAATAACTAGCATATTGCTGTGAAGCCTTCTCATTACTGTGATAAATTTTTAAAGATTTTATTTATTTGAGATAGAGAGAGAGAGACAGACCATGTGGGGGAGAAGGTCAGAGAGAGAAGCAGACTCCCCATGGAGCTGGGAGCCCGATGTGGGACTCGATCCTGGGACTCCAGGATCATGACCTGAGCTGAAGGCAGAGGCTTAACCAACTGAACCACCCAGGCACCCCTACTGTGATATTTAGAATTCTTTTCAATAGGCATGGATTTTCATTGGCAATATAATGCATGAGCAGTACAGTACTATATAAGAACGGACAGATGGATGATTTAAACAGAATAAATATTCTGAAAATGATATTGCTATCCTACTGTGGATAAAAATCATAGCCTAAAGAAGAAGAGGTAAGTTATTTAACAATCACTTTTAAATATTTATTAAGTACATGGGAAAAATCCAGTTTAATCCTTAACTTCTCTTTTTTTTACACCCTACGGATTTGAATGTCTATTTTGCCTAAATTTATATTCACAAAACTGGAGTAAGATCCAAGTATGAAACGAACATGAGCTTTTACATGAGAATATCTGTGACAGAAATAAAATAAATATCACTTAATTACAAATAAGCTCTATTTCATGATTTCATCAGTATTATAAAATATTTCAAGACAAAATTAGAAATATAATTGCAACACAGAAAAGGGGTTGATACATAAGCTGCTAGTACAAAATAGGGAAATTTCTAACACTCAAATGGAATATCTGGTAAAATTCATGAGCAAAATAAAATTTTAAAACATACCTGAAGCTCTTGCAGTGTGCCCTGTGGAATACTATCAATCATAGGTACACACCAGACAAAAAGAATCCTCAACTCTTCTTTAAAATTTCTCTTCATATTCCTACTATATGACATCAAGCTCACTTCTGATGTTATTCTCTTGCAGCTCTCTTAAGAGGTGTAAAAGAAAAATTTCTGGAGGTGGGGCAGGTGCCCTCCTTGTTCATTGCTGTTTCTAGGCCATTTTCCTTTACAAACAATTGTAATAACCATGTGTTATTCCTTCTTGTTATGACCTGTTTCCATATGCTTCTCTCCCTGCCTAGATCTCTTGTCATAATATGTGTGATTACAACATAAAAATGACCCCTATATTATTTTTGCTTCCATGATCTCCAACCCTGAAATTTGTTTTCCATCCTCTGTAGTCAGTTGGTTGACATCATTATCATTGCATGCAGTATTTTTATAAACTGAATTTCAAGTATTTAATTTTAACCACCAGTTCTTCTCTTTCTAATCCATTCTCGCTAATGTCCCACCCCAAACACTCTTTAACTTCACTTGAGCTAACATGCCACTGATGCTACACCATCCCTCAAACTATGTCCTCAGTTTCCCCTTTATTCATCATATTTCCAAGGTGAATCATATTTACCCATTTCTGTACATACTTTTCCCCTGGCCTCCCTTTTACTTCATTCCACACACATGAAGAAAGTCCAAATTTCTGCTTACCATAGGCCCATATTCTGTTTCTGAATATCACTGGAAAAAATATAATCACAGTGGGTAGTCTTAATTAATTTATATATATATATATATATATATATATATATATATATATATATATATATTTAAATCACCCAAATAAAATAGCCTGTATTTAGATGCCAAACAAAACTGTACTTTCTAAACCATTCTCCAAGGTAACTCTTCTATACGTGGTACTTTCTTTTTAAACCTATTATACCCCCATTAATTTATTTTCAGATAATGATCCCAATTCTTACCAAACAACAAAAAATATGGCAATTTAAAAACAATTTGCACTAGTTTCCATTGTTCTTTCTCTAGTGGTAATACATATTTTTTTCTATGCATAGACTAGCCTTTGGGACACATACTTCCAATTGTGATGTAAAACTTACTTTCTCAGGGACTTCTCTGTGTAAGCAACATGACATGGACATTTTTTTAAGATTCATTTTGTTTACTATTGAATTCCCAGAGCCTATAATGGTATGGCACCTAGTGGGTACTATATGATAAAAGAAAGAGAAAATGTAAGAGAATGATATATCATTTTTAATAATCAAATTTAAAGTACTGGTTTACTGTCAGGGACAAAATGAAATGATTACTCACTTCTATGGTAGATAGGCATTTAAAATCAAATATTTTTCAAAAGCAATATCTGACAAAGAATACTAGATTCATATACTCAAATCCCTGATATGGCAGTCTTACTGTTTGTGGCCTCCTTTAAATAATAAGACAATTATTAATATACAATAAAATCTCTATACAATGTCAATTTGAGTGGAAAAAAAAACAAAAAAGAAAACAAATATTTAGACTGAGTATGCATGTTTAGAAAATGTGTTATTGGGGCACCTGGGTGGCTCAGTTATCAGGCATCTGCCTTCAGCCCAGGTCATGATTCCAGAGTCCCAGGATTGAGCCCCACATCAGACTCCCTGCTCAGCAGGAAGCCTGCTTCTCCTCTAACTCCTCATGCTTGTGTTCCCTCTCTAGCTGTGCTTCTCTCTGTCAAATAAATAAAATCTTGAAAGAAGAAAGAAAGAAAGAAAGAAAGAAAGAAAGAAAGAAAGAAAGAGAAAGAGAAAGAGAGAGAGAGAGAAAGAGAAAGGAAAGAAAAAAAGAAAAAATGTGTTATTGCAGTCACGTGCATAAAGCACTTCTACTTATTTGAAAAGTGATACATGGCAACCTGGTATACCACTCAAGATGTGTCACTCTCTTTAATCTCTTCCCAGAGGATTACTTCAGTGGTTTGCATATGAGAGAACTGGCCAAGAAGTTTTGAACTTTTTTTATTGTTAGCAATCTAGTTCAATACACAAAATACATCTCAGTGCAACATTACTCCTCCCCAAATTTACATCTGATAAGAATCTATGAGCCAGCCACTCACTGCCAGAGCAGCCTAACATCATCTCTGAGTGTGAGTCAGCAGCTGGGTTCTTGAGAAGATATATATGGTCTTAAAATTATTTCCTCCACAAAAAACCAGAATGGTATATGTCTTCAATAATTACACTTATTCATGGTCATATATTTGGCTGAAAGTTATCTCAAATGTAGTTTGGCTCTTATATATGTATATATTTTATACACACATATAATGTAACAATACAAGCTTCCAGAAAAAAAAAAAAAATAAATAAAGTCATTTACCTGTGAAATCAAAGCTGCAACATCTGCCTGCTTCACTTGCAGGAAAGAATACTCCAGCTTATACTTTATGGTTAAAAAGACTGAACACAATGAAACATACTTGTCTAGTCACCCAACCTGTAAATCAGATACATCAGCAGTGCAATTATTGCATTGTGCTCTTTTCACAAGAATAAATCACAAACAAAAAAATTATAGTTTTTGTTGCTCAGTTCTGTAATTCATGTTTTACTCTTAGTACCTGAAACTTCACAGTATAAATCCATGTTCTTTTTTTTTTTTTTTTTTTTTTTTAAGATTTTATTTATTTGAGAGAGAGAAACACAGCCAGAGAGGGAACACAAGCAGGGGGAGTGAGAGAGGGAGAAGCAGGCCTCTCGCAGAGCAGGGAGCCTGATGTGGGACTCCATCCAGGGTCTCTGGGATCATGACCTGAGTCGAAGGCAGTCGCTTAACCAACTGAGCCACCCAGGCGCCCCAAAACCCATGTTCTGAAGTTGCAAATAGGTTCCATGGCAGCTATGAGGTAACTTCAGAACTAGAAAAGGAAGTTAGACTAGAAAGCAATGATATTTTATGGAAACATTCTTTCATAACTTGTTTGTTGTGTCTTGTATGTCTTTAATAGAATGGTTATGTAATTTTTAAAATAAATATTTAGGAAAATAAAAACCACAATAGTATACTGATAATTCTAAAAGCACCCACCAGAGTTATTAATATAAAATTTTTAAACAATTATATATAATTTACATATAATTTTCCAGATAGTATAATTATAGGTGAATTAAATGATCAATACAGAAAACATTTAAAGACAAAAAGTGAAAATAACTCCTATACATAACTCCTTGACCAAAAGTCAAGGACTTCAACATTTTCACAATGTTTTTCATTTCAGAAAATATTCTTTAAGAAAATCCTAAGGAGGGGCGCCTGGGTGGCTCAGTTGGTTGGGCGACTGCCTTCGGCTCAGGTCATGATCCCGGAGACCCAGGATCGAGTCCCCACATCGGGCTCCCTGCTCGGCGGGAAGCCTGCTTCTCCCTCTCTCACTCCCCCTGCTTGTGTTCCCTCTCTGGCTCTGTTTCTCTGTGTCAAATAAATAAAATCTTTAAAAAAAAAAAAAAAAGAAAATCCTAAGGAAAAGAATTGTTTTGATTGCAGGTTCATATTTTCTTTTACTTCCTCTTTCTTATTAACCTTGCCAAATTCTTCCTTGATTTTTTCAGAATCCTGCTCTTACCAAATTTCTTTTCACCTGATTTAATAATTTATATTTTTAAAGTCCTTTAGGGTGGCATTATTATTTGTACGTTGATCTCTTAACATTATGATACTTTTGTTTTAATAATAAAAGTATTTGCGGTTTTAAGAAACTACTTTCAAGAATGCCTATGTTTCTGTTTTGAATATTGATTTTTCTTCCTTGTATTTCCAAATCCCCAACATATTTAAAGACATGGTAGGTTTCTAAACCATTGTTGGAAAGTAGAATCTTGCATAATTAAAATAAATTATGTTGCAAAGTATTTTCTAGACTTCAGGTTTCAAATAAGATTCTCAGATCTAGCTGCATAGAATTACGTGATGGGGGAAAAATATAGCAGATAATCAGTCCCCATCCATAGATTCTATATTAGTTACTTTGTATGAAGCTGAATCAAGATATTTTTATGTTCCATGAATTAAGGACTATTTAATTTAGGGGTACAGATTGAAATTAGAATATAGACAAAACTATTTGGATAAATAAAGCCTAAAAATTTAAAGTTTGTCAGTAATTAAAAGATAGTTTTTAATTGTATTTCTGATGAATAATTTAAGTAATTATTTTCTTCATTTCCCAATTTATTTTTATAAAATCAGAATTTAAAATAATTTGTTAATTATAGACTATTCTAAAAATACACAAAAAACTTCTATTGTTTATTGTCCCTGAGTGTGGGGAACAAGTCCCATCAAGTTCATTTTGCACTTTCTTTTATTTTCAAGATTTTGTTTTATGATAAACCAAGTCTAAACTGGTTTATCATAGTTATATGATAAATACTCCCACCACTCCTTTTCTTATCTCAACTTATTGCAGGATAAGTCTCTTCTTGTCTAGAATTAAGGAGAAAATCACAAAGAACTTGCTTGACATGAGTTATGTATCCTCCCTGCCCTTTAGTTTCCTTCTCTGTAAAGTGACACAGTAGTGTCACATGGAATTATTCCTGCCACTTGGAATTATTATGCAAATTAAATTAGGAAACATTTAGAAAAGAAAAAGAAAATCAATGACCAACTGAAAAATCAACACTCATCCAATAGAGCAACTATTCTTTATCCTGGCAAGGCATAAAATTCAATTTTTAACAAAGTAAGTGTTCCCAGATGATATGACCAATATTCTGGATCAGTGGATCTGAGTTAAAGTCCTGCTTCTCTATTTTTTAAAGCTCCAACAGTGATTCTGCTGTGCATTCAAAGAGAAGAGCCACAATAGCTAAGGAATAAAAGCATTGATTTACTATGGCTAATTTATATCATGAGCCTTTGGAGGTAAGGCCATCTAAATTGCTTTTGTCAAAGGATAAAACACTCAAATGCATCATTTGCATATTTTGAATCCAAGTTAGCTTTATATCCTTGCTAATTACCAAAATTTGTCAAAGACCATGATGAATTAGTATGAAGAATGTCTCTTGATTTTCTCGATGTTAAATGTTATCATTTTTATTTTAGATCCTTTCTAGATATCAAGTATTTCAGTTGGAAGTTGAAAAGGATTTTTCTATTGGCTAGAGTTAAAAATTATTTTTATATGAGCACTTAATATGTGAAATAAAACTTAACAGACCTAAAGGGAAACCTACACAACAATACAATAGAAGGGGAATTTAATATTCTCACTTTAATCAATAAACCATTGAAAGATTAAAAAACATTGACCTTAAGTGACACATTAGATCAGATGGATTTGAATACAAATCTCTATTCTAAAACAAAAGAACACACATTCTTCTCAAGTGTACATGAAACATTCTAAAGGACAGATTATATGTTACATCACAAAATTAGTCTCAGGAAGCTTAAGAAGATTGAAATCATAATGGAGCAATATTTCCTATCACAATGGTATGGAACTAGTAATCGATTACAAAAAAAAAAAAAAAAAACCTGAAATATTCAAAAGTATGTGAAGATTAGATAACATGCTACTAAATCATCAAGTCAAAGAAAAAAACAAAAGCGAATAGGTGCCAGGTAATAAGGAGGGCACTTGTGATAAGCATCAGGTGTTGTGTGTAAGTGATGAATCAATAAATTCTACCCCTGAAACTAATAACAATATTGTATGTTAACTGAAATTTAAACAAAAACTTAGGATAAAAAGAATACCTATGAATAAGTTTAACCAAGGAGGTGAAAACCTGTACACTGAGAATATAGGACACTGATGAAAAAAACTGAAGACCAATAAATAAAAAGATATTCTAAGCTCATGGATTGGAATATTATTAAAATGTCCATGCTACCCAAAGCAATCTACAGATTCAATGTAATCCCTATCAAAATTCCAACAGTGTTTTTCATAGAAATAAAACAATTCTAAAATTTGGAATCCTAAACAATCCTAAAATGGAACCACAAATGATACTGAGTAGTCATGCAATCTTGAGAAAGAATAACAAAGCTGGAGGCAAACTGCATGATTTTAATTTTATAAAACTAGAAGGATTTTAAAAATATGGGATTGGCATAAAAACAGACATATAGATAAATGGAACAGAATAGATAGCACACAAATAAACTCATATATATGGTAAACTAACTTATGACAATAGAGTCAAGAATATTCACTGGAGAAAGCATAATCTCAAATACTGCAAAAACAGGAGAGCCCAAGTGAAAGAATGAAATTGATCACTATCTTCTACCATATACAAAAATTAATTCAAAGTAGATTAAACACTTGAAACTATAATATTCCTAGAAGAAAACATAGGCCATAAACTCTGTGAACCTGTCTTGGCAATGATTCTTTTTTTAATATATCTATAACAAAGCAAAGAAACACAAGTGAAAACAAGCAGACTACAACAAACTAAAAAGCTTCTGCACAGGAAAAAAAAATGTAAAAGCAGCCAACCAAAGGGAAGAAAAATGTTCACAATCCTATATCTGATATGAAATTAATATCCAAAATATATAAAGAACTTATATAACTCAATTTCAGAAAAAATATCCTATTAGACAATGGACAGAGGATCTGAATAGTTCTGAAGAAGATACACAGATGGCCAAAAAGACTATGAAAAGGGGCTCAATATTACTTGTCAAAGAAATGCAAATCTCAACCACAATGAGGTATTACTTCACAACTATTAGAATGGTTATGAAAGAAAGAAAAGAAAGGGAAAAGGAAAAGGAAGAAAAGGAAAGAAAAAGAAAAGAAGGAAAAAGAAAAGAAAATGTGTTGGCAAGAATGGGGAGAAAAATGTGCACTATTGATAGGAATATAAACTGTTACAGCCACTACAGAAAATAGTATGGAGTTTCCTTAAAATGTTAAAATAGAACTATCCTACAATCCAACAATTTCATTTCTGAATATTTATCCAAAGAAAACAAAAACAATGACTCAAAAAGATGCATGCACCCCAATGTTCATTATAGTATATCATTATAGTATTAACAATAATCAGGACATGAAAGCAACCTAAGTATCCAACAATGGGTGAATGGGTAAAAAAAATGTGGTATATGGGGTTGTCTGGGTGGTTCAGTGGGTTAAGGGTCTGATGCTTAATTTCAGCTCAGGTTGTGATCTCAGAGTTTTTGAATTGAGCCCCACATCAGGCTACCTAATTGGTGTGGGACCTGCTTGAGATTCTCTTTCTCTCTCTCTCCCTCACCTCCTCCATCTGCTTGCTCTCTCAAGCTCTCTCTGTCTCAAAAAAAATAAAAGAAAAAGAAAGAAGAACGAAAGAAAGAAAGAAAGAAAGAAAGAAGAAAAAAAAGAAAGAAAGAAAGAAAGAAGAAAGAAAGGAAGGAAGGAAGGAAAAGAAAGAAGAAAGAAAGGAAGAAAAAGAAAAAAGAAAGAAAGAAAGAAGGAAGGAAGGAAGGAAGGAAGGAAGGAAGGAAGGAAGGAAGGAAGGAAGGAAGGAAGGAAGGAAAAGAAAGAAGAAAGAAAAAGAAAGAAAGAACAAAAGGAGAAAGAAAGAAATGAAAGAAAGAAAGAAAGAAAGAAAGAAAGAAAGAAAGAAAGAAAGAAAGAAAGAAAGAAAGAAAGAAAGAAAACAGAAAGAGTAAGAAAAGGGCGGGGAAGAAAATGTAGTATATGTGTGTGTGGAATATTATTCACTCATAAAAAGAATGAAATTTTACCATTTGTGACAACATGGGTAGACCCCAAGGACATTATGCTAAATGAAAGAGAAATGCAATATAATTTCACCTTTATGTAGAATCATTCACTTATTCATTCATTCACTCATTCATAAGGTTTTGTGGTTCCCAGAGGCCAGGGGCAGTGTTGTGGGTCAAATGGGTGAAGGTATTCAAAAGTTACAAATATCCAGTTACAAAATAAGTAAGTCCTGGGCATGTAATGTAGAGATTCGTAACTATAGGTAACAATAATGTGTTATATATTTTTAGAAACATTTAAATATGTATTGTAAAAGTTACAAGAAAAAAACGTGAAAATAGTTGTTGACTTACTATGGTGATCATTTCATATAAATATCAAATCATATTCACCTGAAACTAATATGTTATATGTCAGTTATTTCTCAATTAAGTTTTTAAATTATTTTTGCTGTTAATTTTGAAGATATGTCTATAGAAATACAAAATGTTTTAAAAGTCATATCAAAATTACATAGTAAAGTTCTGATTAAAGTGTACAACAGAGGAATATCTTGACTTGCCTCCTCTCACAAACATATCTAATATATAGCTTCATATGAAACAGTTTGCTCTGGGGGGTAAGGAACTAGGGTTTTGTTAAGTGGCAGTGACACACCAGGCAAATGAGAAAACTACATTGAGGGTAGGCTGGGGCACAATCTCATTATAAACCCCATACCCAGTACAGTGACCCAAATCAGGAGGGAAGTAAAACCTAAAGTCCTTCCCTGAGTAATGATGGATTTTAACCTCACACTGGGTATCCAAACTTTTAAGAGCTGCATCTGAGAAAAAAGCACTCATAACATTGAGCTTTGAAAGCCAATGAGGCTTGTGTCCTCAAGATCTATCATTGTGTAGTGATCTGAAAAACAGTGGATAAAGATGTGTTACATACATACAATGGAATATTACTCAGCCTTCAGAAACGATGAATACTCACCATTTGCATTGATATGGTGAAGGGGATTATGCTAAGTGAAATGAGTCAAGCTGAGAAAGACAATTATACGGTTTCACTCATAGGTGGAATATAAGAAATATCACCTAGGATCATAGGGGAAGGGAGGGAAAACTGAATGAGAAGAAATCAGAGAAGGAAACAAATGATGAGAGACTCTGGACTCCAGGAACCAAACTGCGGGTTACAGAAGGGAGGGGGTGGGTGGATGGGTTAACCCGGTGATGGGTATTAAGGAGGGCATGTGTGGTGAAGAACTCTGGGTGTTATATGCAACTAATGAATTGCTGAATACTACATCAAAAACTAATGATGTACTATATGCTGGCTAACTGCCTAATGGAACATAATAATGAGAGGAAGGGAGGAAGAAAGTGCTGCCTGAGAGTATAGCTTACAATCAGCTTTGGACTAGTTGCTGACTGAGATCCTCCTCTTTGTGATACTGACACTGACTGAGATGCACCCCTCTGGGACACTTAGCATACCCTCAGCTAATGTGAACTATTAAAAACATAATAGGCTGCTTGAACAATCACAAAGGTTTGAGAGACAACAAAGAGCTAGGACAAGGTTGAACATTAAGATTCATTTCCTAAAATGCCTATTCCTTCAAGACTGGGAGGGTTGGTTGTTTCATGCATTACGTGTAAACCAACACACAGAGCCAATCAAAATGAGCAACTGAGCAGTATGTTCCAAATATAAAGACAAGATAGAACCTCAAATATCTATAATTAAATGAAGATAAATTATTTACCTAATAGAGTTCAAAGTAATTATTTTTTAAGATTTTATTTATTTATTTGACAGAGAGATAGAGTGAGTATACAAGCAGGGGGGCAAGCAAGGCTCCCTGCTAAGCAGGGAGCCCAATTTGGGCTCAATCTCAGGACCCTGGAATCATGGTCCTGAGCCCAAGGCAGATGCCAAACCAACTGAGCCATCCAGGTGCCCCTTATTTCAAAGTAATTATAAGAATGCTCACCGAATTCAGGAAGAATAAGCACATCAGAATTTCAACAAAGTGATAGAAAATTTAAGAATGTACCAAACAAAAGTGGCAAAGCTAATAAATACAATAACTGAAGTAAAAGAAATACAGAAGGGTTAAACAGCAGAATATATAAACAGAAGAATCAGTGAAGTCAAAGACAAGGCAGTGAAACTCATCAATCAGAGAAACAAAAAGAAAAAAAAATTAAAGGAAAGATAGCTTAAGGGACTTAAAGGACAACATCAAGAAGACTAACAATCACAATCACATTATGAGGATCCACATAGTAGAAGACAGAAGTAAAGAAGCAAAACCTCATTTGAAGAAAAAAAAAAATAGATAAAAACATCTTTAATGTGGGAAAGGAAGCAGACATCCAGATTTAGAAAGTGCAAATGTACTAACTAAGATGAACCTGAAGACACTCACGCCAAGATATATTCATTAAAATGTTGAAACATAAAGACAAGGAGAGAATCTTTAAAAAAGCAGGGAAAAAAACTTGTTACAAAGGAATCCCGATAATCTATCAGCTGAATTTGCAGCAGAAAGTTGTAAATTGGAAAGAAGAGCATGTTATATTTCAGTATCTGAAAGAAAAAAATACATCTAACCAAGATACTACCCAGTAAAATTTGCATTCTGATGTAAAGGAGAGATAATTAAGTTTCTAGACAAGCACAATCCAGAGGAGTTCATCATCACTAAACCACTCTTACAAGAAATGTTAAACAAACTTCCCCAAATTGGTAAGAAAGGACACTATTGAGTAACAAGAGAACCATGAAAGAATAAATCCCACTGGAAAGTTAAATAAATGATAAAAGAAATGGATGATCATTTTTAAAGCTAGTATGAAGTTTAAAAGACAAAAGTAGTAAAAAATAACTGTTACCACAATAGTTAAGGGATACACAAGGTAAAAAGATGTAAAATGACATCAAAATATAATGGGTAGGAAAGTAAAAAATGTATGGCTTTAAAATGTGAACATACTTAATAGTTAACAACTTAAAATAGACTGTTATAAGATGTTATATGGACTTCCCAGAGTTATCACAAAGTGAAGTCCTATCTTAGATACACAAAAGATAAAGGAATCTAAGCGTACCATTAAGAAAAGTCATCAAGGCACAAAGGAAAAGAGAGAAGAAGAGAACAAAGAGGAACTATAAAACAGCCAGAAAACAATGAACAAAAAATGGCAATAATTACATAACCATCTATAATTACTTAAATATAAGTGAACTAAATTCTCCAATAAAAAGGATGGCTAAGGGGTGCCTGGGTGGCTCAGTTGGTTAAGCAACTGCCTTCAGCTCAGGTCATGATCCTGGAGATCCGGGATCGAGCCCCACATCGGGCTTCCTGCTGGTCGGGAAGCCCGCTTCTCACTCTCTCACTCCCCTTGCTTGTGTTCCCTCTCTGGCTGTGTTTCTCTCTGTCAAATAAATAAATAAAATCTTTAAAAAAAAATAAAAAAGAGTGGCTAAATGAATGTTTTAAAAAGGCCCATCTATATGCTGCCTATAAGACACTCAATTCAGATGCAAGGACACACACAGTCAAAGTAAAATAACAGAAAAAGGTGTTCCAAGCAAATGGCAACAAAAAGCTGGGAGATATTTTTAGAAAAAATAGATTTAAACATAATAGTAACAAACAAAGAAGGGCATTATATAATGATAAAGGATTCAATCCAAGTAAAGGATGTATTTGTAAATATATATGCAACTAGCATAAGAGTATCTAAACATATAAAGCAAGTGTTAACAGACCTAAAAGAAGAAATAGAGAGCAATCCACAATAAGAATTTTAATAATTTAATTTAATAAATTAAAATAATTTAATAATAAAAGAACTTTATAGCTCACATCCCTCAATGAATATGTCATCTAGACAGAAAATCAAAAAGGAAACATTGGCCTTGCACATCATGTTAGACCGGATGGACTTACTAGATACATACAGAACATTCCATTCTAAACCAACAGAATACACATTCTTATCAAGGGCACATGAAACACAATCCACGATAAATCATATGTTAGGTCACAAAGCAAGTCTTAATAAATTTAAAGATTGAAATTATATTATTTTTTTCTGACCACAATCATATGAAACTAGAAATCAGTAACAAGAAGAAAATTAAAAAAAAAAAAAAAGAAATGTCTGGAGACTAAACATGCTACTGAACCAATAAGTCAAAAAAGAAATCAAAGGAGAAACTTTTAAAAAGGTACCTTGAGACAGATAAAAATGGGCATGAAACAAACCAAATTTATAAGATGCATCAAAAGCAGTTTCTAAAAGAGAAGTTCACAGCAAAAATTGTTCAACATCAAGAAACAAGAAAAATTTCAAAGAACCTAACTTTGTATTCAAGGAAGCAGAAAAAGCAAATGCAGCTAAAATTATCAGAAGGGAAAAAATAACAAAGATCATAAAGAAGTAAATAAAAAATACACTAAGAAGACAATAAAAAAGATCAATGACATCGAAACTGGTTCTTCAGTCTTTCAAAAAGTAAAATCGACAAGCCTTTAGATAAAGGGGGGAGGGAACAACTCAAAATGAAAAGAGTATATGTTAAAACTGGTACCACAAAAATAAAAAAAGATACTAACAGCTATTCTGAACAATTACATACCAACAAATTAGACAATATAGAAGAAATGAATAAATTCCTAGAAACATAGAACATACCAAGACTGAATCATGAAGAAATAGAAAATCTGAATGGGCCTGTTACTAGTAAGGAGATTAAAGAAGAAATCAAAACCTTCCCAACAAACAAAAGTTCCATATGACCAGCTTCACTGAAGAATTCTACCATACATTCAAGGAATTAATACCAATCCTTCTCTTTTCCAAAAATAAAAGAAAACATGGTTCCAATTCTATTTTATAAGGCCAGCATTAAGAAAACCAAAACCAGACTAGGCTATTATATGAAAGAAAATGAAAATATCCCTAATGAACATAAATACAAAGATCCTCCACAGAATATTAATTAAGCAATCAAATACATTAAAAGGATCATGTACCATGATCAAATGAGATTTATCTCAGGGATGCAAGGATGATTTGATACCCTTGAAGCAATTTTACATACCACACAACAAAATAAAGACTAGCAATCATATGATCATCTCACTAAATTCAGAAAAAGCCCATGACAAAACTCAACATCATTTATAATAAAAGTCTCAACAAAGTGGGTATAGAGGAAACAAAATAAACATTTTATATAACAAGGCCATAGCTAACATCATACTCAATGGTAAAAGGCTGAAAGGTTTTCTTCAAAGATCAGGAGCAAGGCAAAAATTCCCTCTCATCACCTTTATTTGACATAATATTAGAAGTCCTAGCCAGAAAAAATAGGCAAGAAAAAAATTTAAAAACATCAAAATAGAAAAGAAAGAAATAAAACTGTCAGTATGTACAGATGGCATGATTTTATATATGGTAAACTCTAAAGACTCCAATAATTCTGCATTCATTTATTCGTTCTGAATTATTTTAATCTAAAAGTTGCAAGATACAAAACAAAAAAATAAGGCCAGGTGACAGCCCAACCATAACTATGTGCATCGCAGCCATACATTGAAGCTGGGCCAAGCACCAGCCCTGCCTACTCCCACGCCTCAACAGGGAACATTACAGCCAGACAGGAAAACAGTCCCACCAACACCCATACTTCAGATGAGTCCTCATAATGCCTTCCTTTGAAAATCAGTAGGACTTAACCACAGGAGAGCTGGAGGGCTATAGGAAACTAAAACTTTTTCTTAAAGGGACAGAACTATATGACTTGGTCAGAGATCCAGAAAAATGGCAACAGTTTGAATAGTACCTGGATTATATATAAAGAAAATTTACTGAATAATATGAGGGCATGTGAGAATACCAGTAAATGGAAGCTAAACAACATTCTACTAAACAATAAATGAGTCAACTAGGAAATCAAAGATAAAACTGGGGGAAAAAAATGTGGAAACAAATGATAATGAAAACACAAAGATTCAGAATCTTTGGAATGCAGTAAAAGTAAGTCTAAAAGGGAAGTTTATAGCTAAACAGGTCTACTGCAAGAAAGAAGAAAAATCTCAATCTACTCTTACACCCAAAGGAAAATGAAAAGAATAATCACAAATTTAATGGAATGAAGAAAATAAGAACATGAGAGTAGAAATAAATAAAATAGAGATTTAAAAAACAATAGAAAAATCAATAAAACTAAGAGCTGGGTCTTTGACAAGATAATCAAAATTTATAAACTTTTAGTAAGATTCATCAAGAGAGAGGAGAGAGGACTCAAATACATAAAATAAGAAATGAAAGAGAAGTTACAAAGAACACCACAGAAATACAAATTATTTTAAGAGATTAATACAAAAATTACTCACCAACAAATTAAACAATCTAGAAATAATGGATAAATTCATGGAAACATACTATTCTCCAACACTGAATACGGAAGAAATTAAAAAAAAAAAAAAAAAAAGACCACACTGGTTACTAGTAGTGAAACTGAGTTGGTATCAAAGAGCTCCGAACAAACCAAACTCCAGGATTAGATAGCTTCACGGGTAAACTCTACCAAAAATTTAAAGACAAGTTAATTCGTATCCTTCTCAAACTACTCCAAAAAATAGGAAAAAAAAAAAAAAAAAAAAGAATGCTTCTAAATTTATTCAGTGAGGCCAGAATTGTTTTTAAAATTGAAGCATTACATTTCATTTCATTGTCTTTTTAGGTTCTTGCTGGATATGGACACAAAACCTTCCCATGGTCACCCCCTCTGCAGAACGACTGAGTTATCGCTTCTCTTCTTTCCCGGTTGAATGCTCTGGGGTCTTCTGGGTTTTAAGTACTCCTGGAATTTGTAATTTGGTGATGAAAACTCCTGTAGCATTCATTACTAATAAAGTGTGAGATGGTATGAAGTCTGTAAATGCCTGTGGTTCTGGGTGTCAAATTTCACAGAAGTTTGTTTTGGTTTTGGATATATAATAAAGCCCTGGAGTCCTGGGGTGGTTCTCCAAGGGCTAGTTACTAAATGGGACCTTGGTGACCATTTGCCTGGTCTCTCCTCTGATTGGAAAATCACTGTAACATCTTCCCCAGACAGTCCCTGCTCCCCTATTCCAGTGTCTTCCTAGCCTGCAGACTGGCCATTAGTGCACAGCTCGTGCCAGCCCTGTTCCCTCACACCCACCTCTCCTACAGGCTTAGATGGCAGAGTCATCTGAAAGCTGTGCTGTGGTCACTTCCATGCCTTACTGTAGCCATGCAGGCCATCAGTAGTGGTTCCCCCTGGGTTTCCTTGATACCAAGACCAGACAGACAATACAAAAAATAAAAAATTACAGACCAATATCACTGTTGAATATAGATGCAAAAATCCTCAACATTTTAGAAAAGTGAACTGAACAATACAACGATAATTCACCACAAAGAAAAGGGGTTTATTTCAGTGATGCAAGGTTCAGTGATGCAAGGGTTGATACCATACACCTTCAAAGAGCAAACAAAAACAAATAATCTGATTAAAACATAGAGGACTGGAGAGTTTTTCCAAAGAATGCCCACATACAGATGGCCAACAGGTGAATGAACAGATGCTCAACATCATTAATCATCAGGTAAATGTATATTGAAACTTCAATGAGATATCATCCTATACTAGTTTGAATGGCTACTATCAAAAAGACAAGAAATAAATGCTGACAGGGATGTGGAGAAAATGAGATTTTCTTTAAAGATTTTATTTATTTGACAGGGAGAGAGACCACAAGTAGGCAGAGAGGCAGGCAGAGAGAGAGAAGGAAACAAGCTCCTTGCTGAGCAGAGAGCCTGATGTGGGCCTTGATCCCAGGACCCTGAGATCATGACCTGAGCTGAAAGCAGAGGCTTTAACCCACTGAGCCACCCAGGCACCTGAGAAAATGAGAATTCTTATGCAACACTGGTGGAAATAAACTGTTGCATGCACTATGAAAAACACTGTAGGATTTCTTAGAAATAGCATACAATTTTGTAATTCCACTCTGGGTATTTACCTGAAGAAAATGAAAGCACTAGATGTGCCTGGGTGGCACAGTCAGTTGAGCATCTGACTCCTAGTTTCCGTTCATATCATGATCTCTAGGTTGTGAGATTGAGCTCCATGTTCATTGTGGAGTCTACTTGGTATTCAGTGAGAAGCAGTTACTCTTGAATGCTGGAGAGTAGAATTTTTCTTTTGTTTTTAGTAAAAATCCGGGGGCGGGGTGATCCTGGGTGGCTCAGGTCCTGATCTCCTTGTCCTGAGATCTAGCCACACATCAGGCTTCATGCTCAGCATGGAGTCTGCTTCTCTCTTTCTCTTTCTGCCCCTCCCCACACAGGTGCATGCTTTCTTTAAAAAGAAGAAAAAAGAAAAAAAACTTAAAAAAGGTAAACTTTGTTAAGATGTGAAGTACAACTGAATAATCTTTGATGTACATTTTTCTGATAGAGTAAATATTAGAAACTATCATATGTTTCTAAAATAGGATTATGTGCATAATTTTAAATATTTTGTTGATTGCTTAGTAACAATTTAACAGTTTTAATAGAATTATATGTAATGATTTATCATTTTTTGAAGTCTGATTTATATGAAAGCTTACTACAGATAATATATGATTAGTAGTAAGTGATTATACAAACCCTAAATTATAGGTCACAATCACTTATTACAATATATATCATAGTGTGTAAATTCTGGTTGTGGAATATATTTCTTGGACATTGTTTAACTTTAGAGAAAGTTAGTAATAATTTATACAAGATTATCAGTCTTCATGATCACTACTATCTTAGTGGTGATTTCCAATGAACTTTATTTTTTTTTTTTTAAAGATTTTATTTATTTGACAGAGAGAAACACAGCCAGAGAGGGAACACAAGCAGGGGGAGTGAGAGAGGGAGAAGCAGGCTTCCCGCCAAGCAGGCAGCCCGATGTGGGACTTGATCCCGGGTCTCCGGGATCATGACCTGAGCTGAAGGCAGTCGCTTAACCAACTGAGCCACCCAGGCGCCCCTCCAATGAACTTTAAAACACTGGACCAGATCCCTAAAAGGTATCACAAATATATCTGTATTAAAAAAAAAATGTTGATAGATACATGCACGACCCAAGTGGTAATTCTTTGTTTTACTATCTGACTGAAAATTAATTTTCTTTTATTTACTTAATTATGCACATAATTTTACAACAGTAAAATTTTCTTAAATTGTTTTTATGTTCAAGAAAAATCTTTTAGAATGCATTTTAAAAAATTTATATCACCAATTCTCTTTATTTCCTTGAGCTCTTAACAATTAATTCATGTTCAAACAATTAATTGCTGTGTGGATAATGTAATAAATTGTTTCTTTTCCTATTTTCTTTTTAGCATGTATACTGATCATTCTGGATATGTCTCATTAGGATGAGGATAAAGGGGATGAGTTATCCTTGTTGAATGCTGAAGGGCAACACAATATGTACATGATGTGGCATATGCCACCTGGCTGTGCTATCTTGGAGCATTTTGGGGAGGCTTGTGTAGCCAAACTTTGAAGCACACCTGCCAAATACAATCACATGATAGAATGACATTGAAATTCTCCACCTATAGAACACCACACACACAGGGTTTCTCTTCATTATTATATTAAAAAAAGACCAAATTCCTTACAAAACATTTTAGAAATAAAAGAATATATATATATAGCCAAATAAATAAATAAATAAACAAATAGCCTTCTCTTATTGATTAGGATTTCTCCAGTTCTGCCGAAAAAATAGTCAATGATGGGACACCTGGGTGGCTCAGTTGCTTAAGCATCTGCATTCAGCTCAGGCCATGATCTCAGGGGCCTGGGACTGAGCCCTATATCAAGTCTCCCTGCCCAGTGGGGAGACTGCTTCTCCCTCTCCCTCTCCCTCTGTGTATTTGTCAAATAAATAAAATATGAAAAAAAATATCAATGAAAACAGAAGTAAATATGCCATAGTGGGTAACAAATTTGGATCCAAATCATAGATATAAAAGTTTATCACCTTTCAAATTTGGAAATGCCAGTATTTCTAGCCTCAGAATTTTCCAAATTGCCCTGTTTTTCCTATTGGCAAATTGGGGACAAAATTATTCAGATGTTGGGGCACCTGGGTGGCTAAGTTAGTTGAGCACCTGACTTGTTTTTGGCTCAGGTCATGATCTCAGGGTCATGAGTGAAACCCAGTGTCAGCCTCCATGCTAAGAAGGGAGTCTACTTGAGATTCTCTTCCTCTCCCTCTGCCCCTTTTGCTCACTCTCATTCTATCCCTCACTAAACAAACAAACAAAAAGTAAAATCTTTAAAAAATATTCAGGTGACAACCAAGTGTCTTTTTCTGTTTTGTTTTGTTTTGTTTGGAAATGACTATTCTCTTTTATCTTTTATTGAAATTCAAAAATAGGTCTTCAATCATAGGGAAGCATAGCTATTAATAAATTTTGACCTCATTTTTTCTATTTTATTTTGTGAACCAAGAGGAGTAATAAACATTGTTGCTTTGAAAAAGTAACAGGGGGACAGATTCTATATGTAATTATTATTTTTTTTTTAGGACACATACATATATATAATCGTCTTGATGAGGATTGGTCCAGTGCCTAGCCATAGCCCAACTTCCAAGAGAGCATCGGAATGTGCGACTTCAAGAAGTTTGGAGGCTGACCTGGGCCTTTATGTAAACACAAGGTAAAATAAAGCAAAGCTGTTCTTTCATTGTACATAATTATAAGCAGTTTTTTTAATTCCCCATTTTATTTTATTTTTTTAAAGATTTTATTTATTTATTTTACAGTGAGAAACATAGCTAGAGAGGGAACACAAGCAGGGGGAGTGAGAGAGGGAGAAGCATGCTTCCCACCAAGCAGGGAGCCCAATGCGGGGCTGGATCCTGGGACTCTGGGATCATGACCTGAGCCAAAGGCCGACACTTAAGGACTGAGCTACCCAGGCACCCCTAAATTTCCCATTTTAAAAGATTGATAGAAATATTATTATGGGGGCGCCTGGGTAGCTCAGTTGGTTAAGCGACTGCCTTCGGCTCAGGTCATGATTCTGGAGACCCGGGATCAAGTCCCACATCGGGCTCCCTGCTCGGCGGGAAGCCTGCTTCTCCCTCTCTCCCCCTGCTTGTGTTCCCTCTCTGGCTGTGTTTCTCTCTGTCAAA
>PITA01008064.1:0-87041 GCA_004023965.1 Spilogale gracilis | reverse complement strand
CTTTTTTTTTTTTTTTTTTCCTTAATGGAGAGAAATGTCCTATGGTTTCATTCATTTGGGAGATGTTTGGTTTGGCAAGTTTCTTTAGTGTTTCCCTTAGAGCTTCCAATAGACTAAAGTACATTATGGGTCTCTAATATGGGGCCATAGCGTGTGGCTTCTTCTCAGATGAGTTTACTGTGAAATTATTTATTCAAGGACCATATCGTGGAATAAGCATTCTGAGAAATGAAATTTTTTAAATAATGACCTAGGCCTTTGCCCTGCATCAAAATAATCACCATTTCCATGCTGGTTCTACTCTTAAACCGGATAAAGCCCTGTCCTCATCCTTTGGTGGGAGCACAACAGTTACCTGCCAGCACATGTTCCAGAGTCATTTCTCAGGATGCCAACCCTTCATTCATTCATTCATTCACTCATTCATTTATTCATTCATTGGTGTATGCATTCATCCAAACTCCATCCTCTGTCGCTCTTATGCTTTGAGTTCTGGCTCTAAGCACCTACTCTTTGCAGACTTAGATGCCCATGACTGGCTCCTATCCCAGCAGAGTTGGAAACATACTGATTTCTCTTCTGGTGTTTTGACATTCAGCGCTGCCGTATAATCCTGGATATCTGCTTTGTCTCTGTCTTCTCCTCTAAACTCAGTGTCACCAATTATTTACAAGGGCAAGACCACTGGCCAGTGCAGCCCCTGGCCTTGTATAAGCCACCTCTTGCTCAGTTTTCTCAGCCAGGATAAACTGAAACCGTCATCTCCTCCTCCTGCTCTTGAGGGTGTGGATTTGAATACCACCCAACATCTGATCCCCTTCTAGTGTCTCAGCTACTCAAGAGCATCAAGAAGTTTTTCTTGTAGTGACCTAAATGTTTCTTCCAGTTGATGAGTAAGTTAATTCCTCTTGTTGTTCTGCAAGAGCAATAGACAGTGAAGGGGCATCAGGCACTGGCCTATTAGGGCTGAGGTGGACAGCTCTCCATTGCAACTTGCTAACTCTTTGTTCTTACTCCTGGAAGGGAACAGCTCTGACCCAGGTGAAGCCCCCAGATGCTCTCTGAGGACCTCCAGGGGGGTAGAAGGGAGTCAGCAAAATCCTCTCTGGCCCTACTCTAACCTGCTCCCATGGTGTTTTTTAAACGGTGATAACTCCTTCTAGACCCATGGCATCATGACAATGTGTCTATTGGAGAAGATCTCATTGTGCAGGTCTATGAGATGTTGGCCAAAATGTCATATTTTTGTGCTGATTCTCTGCTTCCTCTAGAGGCCCACAGGGTCTACTTCTCCCTAGTGAAGATATTTTTTTCACCTGTTTTATGGGAGCCCTGTGAAGTCATGGCAGGAAAATTACTCATATCTTGTGCTTAGGGTAAAAAAATAAATGAAGTACTTAAGATTCCCTTACACCCCATCCATAAAGTCTGGGAGGGATTAGTCAGAGTAATTAACCACTATTAGCAGCTTCATAGATCCATTTTCTTTCACTTTCTGCAAATGGTGTTCTTTACCCCACCAGCAAGCAGGACTAATCAGGAGCATATAAAGTAGAGGGACTCATATATCTCCCAACCCCAAAATTTATAGGAAAAGTAGGTAGTGGGGAAAGGAGGACATGAAGAAATTATGACTTTATTTTTTTAGAGATTTTATTTATTTATTTGACAGAGAGAAACACAGCTAGAGAGGGAACACAAGTATGGGGAGTGAGAGAGGGAGAAGCAGGCTTCCTGCAGAGCGGGGACCCCAATTCGGGGCTCAATTCGAGGACTCCAGGATCATGACCTGAGCTGAAGGCAGACACTTAATGACTGAGCCACCCAGGCGCCCCAAGAAATTATGACTTTAGAAGATTAATTTATTTCACCCAAAAGGCAGTTGCTGTCTGCTCGTTATAGACATTTTGGAAAGTAGAAAACAATGATAGAAAATTTGTCTGTGGGGGCGCCTGGGTGGCTCAGTGGGTTAAAGCCTCTGCTTTCGGCTCAGGTCATGATCTCAGGGTCCTGGGGTCGAGGCCCACATTGGGCTCTCTGCTCAGCAGGGAGCCTGCTTCCTCCTCTCTCTGCCTACTTGTGATCTCTCTCTGTCAAATAAATAAATAAAATCTTTTAAAAAAAAAAGAAAAGAAAAAAACGAAAATTTGTCTGTGAAGATCAATGGGGACATTTAGATTTTGCTGTCAGCATTTGCAGTGGTTGTATTTTTCTTGACCTTGTTTTTTACCCATAAACATAGGGTATCTTGTATCTAATCATATCTCCCAATTTGGGCTGGTTTCTAGAAAACTGCAGTGTTCATTCATGGGTTAGCTAATTATTAATTCAGCAATACTTATTGACTGCTTACCATGTGTCAGGAGCTCTGCTAGGTCTTGAGGAGATCTCAGTGAGCAAAACAGTCCAGGGGCTGCTTATGCGTACACACCATTCCTAAGTTGCGTGAGCTGATGGATGTTGACAGGTATTAAGATGACTCACTGAGTGTGTAACTAGCACTGTGTTAGCACTTTGCACATCTGTCAGAAAAATTTAATTCTTTCAATATATGTGTATTTTCTCAGGATTTTTCCATCTCCCCATTCCAAGGGAGCTATTCCACACTGATAGGCTCTTGCTTGTGGTTGAGGTTTGTGTTGCTGGAGGACACCTCCTCCCTTATCTTTTGTGAAGGCCTTTCACATAATTTCTTGCAAAAGACTGTGGCTGGGGTCCCAGAGCGGGAGGGAGGGAGAAATGTGGTTGGAGAAGAGGGAGGTGTTGGCTAAGAAAGTCAACAGCTTCTGCATAACCAAAAAGGGTATAGACAGGGCTGGCTGAGAGTGGTGGAATCGTGTCCTTCTCCCTGGGGTTTGTCAGAGGGGTAAGATTGGTGGCACACCAGCTACCTGTGCTCCCAGCAATAGCCAATATCATCACACCCACCCCCGTGCCAGAGAGCAACTGGAGTGCTTGACTCGAGGGACCACGAAGACATTGACGGTGGACATCTCCCTGGTTTGCCTAGTGTGGAGTGCTGGCTGGGGTTGCCTCAAGGTTTCAGGATTCATGAGGTCTTCAGGGCCTCTGTGGAGCTGATCTCAGCTACTTGGATAACACACCAGCCTCAGATTCTCTTCACAGCATAATAGTAGCCAGCCCAAACTGTCCAACAGACTAGAACAAAATCAAATTCAGGCCAGATGTGGCCACATAGCAATCTCTGAACTAGAATTTATTAGCAAGCTGACTATATATTCTTCCTACCACTTGCTCTTATATATGCACTAAAGCGCTGGTTCTGTGTACTTCTAGGTGCTTCGAACACTGCTTTATATGCATGATTCACTTAATACAGAGAACAGCAGAGATAGAGTCTAGTCCTTTTATAGTTGACATCAGGCATCCGAATCTTCCAAGTAGTTCAACATAGGGTTGTTTGTAGATCAGATCCAACACCATCCCTATACTTCCAGGCTAAAGGCCTTGCTGGATTCTTAATATTCTGTTCACAGTTTCATACTTGACCCATGAGAGCCTCTTTCTATCATCTTTATACCAACTAACAAACCACTAGTATTATCAATTGCATTTGTTTCCTGTGGCTGCTGTAAGAAAGTACCACAAACAAAATGACCCAAAACAATAGAAATTTATTCTAAATCTGGAGGCCAGGAGTCTGAACTCGAGGTGCCCCCAGGCCTGCACTTCCCCTGGGGGCTCTACGGGACCCTGTTCCTTGCTTCTCCCACCTGCTGGCGGCTGTTGGCATTCCCTAGCTTGTGACTGCGTTACTCCAATTTCTGCCTCTATCTTGATGGTGACTCCTTTGCTTCCGCCTGTATGATCTCCCTCTGCCTCTCTCTTAGAAGGTCAGTTGGCATTGGCTTTAGTGTCCGTCTGGATACTCTAGGATAATCTCCCTTTGTCAAGATCTTTAATTTAATTATATCTGCAACGGCCTCCCCCTACCCCCAAATAAAGTCACTTTCACATGTTCTGGGGATGTGGACATGGGTGTATGGGATCATCTTTCAACCCACTTCATCAACGAAACCGCTTTCTGAGACTTAGCATGCTATAAAGCCAATCTGCTATCGATCACAATGTGGTTAACAGGTGAACACGCAGTAGCCACCTCTGGAATGGGGCATACTAGCTGACCACCCCCAGAGTGTGACTTCATGACAGAGCTAGTGGCGGCCCCTAGAGGGCAGCTTGCAGTAATGAACACATTGATAAGACACCATCCAAAGAAGCGGTGTTTTTGAAATAAGTTACGACATCAAACAGGAGGGAACCTTAAAAATGTTTGTGATTGAATCTATCACTAACCTTTAGGATGTGGATTCAGAATTAGACTTACTTTTAGGAAATAAAAGACATATTTCTTATTTCCATGTTGTGCTCGGGAGATTCCTGCCACATACACATGGGCATAGTTAACTCTCTACAGAAACAACACAATAAAAATGATTACATACATTGGATAGTTAAGGAAACTGAAAATTTTCACACTGATAGAGAGGATATAGCTAAGAGTTGGCCACATTTCTGCCTGACTCTAAAGTCAAATCGCTTTCCTACAGAGAGCTAGACTGTCTTCTCTAAGAAGGTCCAACCTGCCTGGAGATATCAGTCCTTGCCCAGTTTTGGGTGGCACTTGCATTTCCACCTGATTTAGGTCAGTAACCCATGGAGAGGTAACATTAATGACGAGGAAGACAGAGGGAGAGGAGTGTAGAGATCAGAAAGGGGGAGGGAGAGGGGGAGGGGCTCAGGCGGAACCTTCCTGAGAAGGGAGTTGAAGGAGAGAAGTGATGTCTCAGTCAGTTTGGACTGCTATAACAAAGTCCTGCAGACGGGGAAGGCGGTTTATAAACAACAGAAACTTATTTCTCACAGCTCAGGAGGCTGAGATCAGGAGGCTGAGATCAGGGTTCTAGCCAGAGCCTTCTCTGGTGTTGCAGACCACTCATTTTATCCTCACATAGCAGAGAGTAGAGGGAAGAAGCAAACTCTCTCAGGCCTCTTCTAAGGGTGCTAATCCCATTCCTGAGGGTTCTACCCCATAACCTCCTCTAATCCTAATTTACTTCCCAAAGGCTCTACTTCCTAATACCAACACATTGGGAGGTAGGGTTTTAACACCTGAGTTTGGGGTAGAGGTATGTAAAGATTCAGTACATGACAAGTGACCAAGAGTTTTCCCAGATCCTCCACCAGTCAACGGGATGCAAACATTGTAGGCCACCAGGGCATCAGAAGAATCAGGACAGGCAGCACTGGGGTCCATGCTGTCCCTGCTAGGCGTGTTCTGGCTGCCCCTGGGTCTGGAGTGACATTACCTTATTGGTCCCATTATTCCTTCCTGTCTACCACTTTGTGATCCTACTTGAGTTGTTGCAAACTCTTAATACATATGCCAATTGACCTATTATCTATGCAATAGATTACATAATTGGCTTCAGTTATTTCTTCTTCCTTATTTCTATAGGCATTGCCCTGTGAGCTGGCAGTGCCTTTTCCTAGAAGCAGAATATTTCTTCAACCCATTGATTGTGAACTTGGCCATGTAGCTTGCTTTTAGCCAGTAGGATGTTGTCAGATGTGATGTGAGCCAAGGCTTGAAATATGCTCATACAGTTCAGTCTATGTTCTTATACTTTAGGCATTACCAGGAGAAGAAAATAATCTAGCTAGTGCATTGCTCTAATATGGATTAGAGAGACATGGAGATGATAAGAATCCAACCTTCTAGCCATGTGAAACCTAGCTGAGCTGAGTTCAACCTAGGTCAGCTGGTCCCTAGCTAATCCAGAGATATATAAATATGAATAACTGCTCATTGTTTTACATTATTTATGTTGGGATGGCTTACCATACAGTATTATTGTGGGAGGGGCTGCCTGATACATTCTGTCTCTCTCATTGTCATTTCTACCACTTTCCACCACTGTCCTGCTTTCCAACACCATCACTGCTATATTACAATTTTGGGGTGCCAGCTCCACTGATGGGAGTTACTGCCCCAGGTGCTAAGGTGGCTTCTCAACATAGAGCTGGATTCCTGAAGGGCACCGTGCCGAGGCAAGCCCTCCACAGCATGTCCAGGTTCTAGAAGGGAAGAACATGTGTTCTCATTCTGCTTGCACAATGCTGTAACCACTCCCTCCCATCATCTCTCCGGCAGTGGTGGGGGCGCGGGAGGCTCCCAGCCTCTGCCTGAAGCTGGGTTTCCAAAGGTGCCCTTGCAGATCGACAAAGCCCTCTCACTCCATCTGTAGAATCAGCACCTGCCTGGCCAGTTCTAGCCACGGATGTTTGCAGCGTGAAATGAAAGAGTCAGTGTAAGTTGACCTCCATCCTTTTTACCTCTCTTACGGCCCACATCCAAGTCTTTGCTTCAGGCATTCTTGAGAGAAAAAACCTCATGGCAGAGGAGCTTTCTGGAGACAGAAAAGAGGATTGTCGGTCTAAATCCCTGCCACTTCAGTAACAAGCAGCCAGTCAAGCGGATACCAGTTGTTTTCTCTGGATAATGGGATCAGGGATTTTTTTTTAAAAAAAAACAATTCTTCATTTTCCTGTGTGTTTTCTAAGTCCTCCATTGTTTTTGACCTGAAAAACAATACATGCTAATAAAAATAATGACACAGCCGGCACAGCTGGAAGCAAAGCCCTGCAGGGTGAGGGTGTGGTAGTGGGGGGCACAGTGGCTCTAACAGTAGCTGTGACAGTAGCCAGGGGTCAGTGCCCAGAGCTTTTAGCAGTAGCAGCCTGTGACTGTGGGGTCCAGCCCAGTCTGTCACTTGGCATTGGCTGCCACTGGGGGTCAGTGCTCCTAACCTCAGCTGGGCAGCTGGCAAAGGACTCCTTTTAAGAAGTTGTGGGGGACCCAGAAGACCTGGCACGGCAGTGTGGCTGGATCAGCGTAAATCCGTCCGCACTATAGGGCATCCTTGATTTGTGTAGTAAATGAATTTCCGAAAAACGGTGAGAATCACAATTCAAAATTAAAAAAAAAAAACAAAAAACATTTACAAGTGCCAGGAGAGTTTCCTGAATAAAAGGCTCCTATTGTGAAGGCCTGGGTAAAGCAAATAATCCCTCTCCATTTTATCTTTGGCATAAATCTGGATTTTCTCTTAGGGTGTTCCGGGTTTCCAAGAAAATACAGATGACAGGTGTTCTGGAAAAGCATCTCTTGGAATGTCTGCCAAGAGTTAATGGCCAGCAGCGCCACCTCCAATTGGAAGGACAGCCCAGTTCTGCTTTAAGTCTCAGTCCTGGTGCTAACACTCTATATCCTTTGCAGGCTCTGCTCTTCCTGCCTGGAATGCTCTCGCCCTAGTGTTGTATATGGCTCCTTTTCTCCCATTCTTTTGAGCTTGTGCCCAAATGTCACTTATCTTTTCACAGAGGCCTTTCTAATCATTCCATTTACAATTGTGATCTTCCCTGCTTCTCCCCTTGTCTGTTTGTCTCCATAGTACTCATCACCATTTGTCAGACTGTGTATTTCCCTGATTTTGTTTACTGTCTGTGCCCCTCACCGGAATGTCAACCACACGGGGCCATGATTGCATGTTGTTTGTTCGTTGCTGTATCCTTTGTGCCTGGAATAGTGCCTGGCACAGAGACGGTGTGCTTCGATAAATATTTGCTGAATGAATTGAATGCATGATGTTAAGCATGTCATTTAGATTTTGTGTGTCTAGAACATAAATGAGTAAGTGGCGCCTGCCCCTCAGCCTGAGAGCTGGAGAGCCGGAGGGGTTGCTGGTGCTGGGTCAGTCTTCCAGAGCGGCCCTCCTTTGTCTGAGGGGCAGCCTCTCCGCAGCTTCAGCCAGCTCTTGTCTCAGGGAAGCTGGCCCAGGATTCTCATATTTTAAAGTAAATTTTTAAAGAACATCCAGAAAGTAAATTTTTTAAAAAGTGAAATCATTTGATTTTAAATGTTGGTGACCAAGTCCTACTTTTACAAAACCTTTGAGCAGTTCAGATAAAATATATATGCCTCAGTTCTGTGAGGTGGGCACCAGGATGGGGTCTCTGGACTAGATACTCTCTCCCTTTGAAATTCTTTTCTCTTCTATTCTATTAAAATTCTGTACTGCCATGAAATGGTTTCCATCTGTCCCACTGTGGTGGAAAACATATAGACGAATCAAACTCAAACCAAGTTATTTGAGTTAAATGGTAAAGATTGGTCATCATATTTGTCTCCCCAATCTTGTGGAAAAGTTTGTTCCCTGGAAAACCACTGGCTGCCTCTTCAATGACATAGAGAAAATCAGCACACAATGTGGAAAGGTTGGATGAGGTATCAAGGCAATGGGACTCCTGTCACATTGTTTCTCAGATTTATAGGATGTGGAAGATTTCCTCCATGCAAGATGGTAACTCCACTGGGCCCTAGCTCTGGTCTTATTGGGTCCCTCAGAGGAGGGGGAAAAAAGAAAGCATTCCTTTTCCACTCTGTCACTCCAATATCATTTTATTCAGTGTATTTTATTCTCACATAATGATTTCTGCTCCTTGGCTCCTATTAACAATCCTTAATGCATGTATTTGATAACTTGTGCAATGTCCCAGTGAGCCCCCTGGGATCTGTAAAGGACTGTGATGAAGGAATGGCTGAAACAAACAGGAGAATGTCCAACAAATGGAATTGCTCTGATGACCTCCAATCCCGGGGCCACTGTGATAAATGACTCTCTATTGCCAATTATATGAGTTGTAATTAGACCCTTTCCTGCTGCAGAACAAGTTATTTTATGACTGTGATATGGTGTGTGATATGGAAATATGGGCTTTGGGACCAATAGGGAGCTGTAAGTTGCTGGACAGGGTCAGAGAGTAAGAGGTGAGAGAGAGAGGAGCCAGGAAATGTTGATATGTGCTAATGCAGAGGTAGAAAGGGTGTTAGGGGACAGGGAGGGAAGAAGCGGTAGGAAAAAGAAAATTAGTCTTCATGGGGGCAAGAATTGCTATGGAGGGGCACCAAGAGCTGGTTTTAGACCCACAAAGACCTGGGCTTCATTACTGGCTCCATTTCTTATAAGTTCTATGTGCCAAGTTATTTAACCTCTTTGAGACTCAGTTTTGTCACCTATAAAATGAACTTAGTAAAGCCTTCCTCCCAGAGCTGATATGAAAACCAAATGATAATGTATATGTGGTACCAGGTTCAACATAGGGACTCAACACCTCCCATGTCACCCAAGATTCTGGGTCTCAGAATCTTCAATTATAAAGTGGTAGCTAGTATTGAACTAGATTAACGATAGAATTTCAAATGCTTATAGGGCAGAGGCAGATAATGCAAATGAGTGATGATAACTAGGTATAAAAACTACTGTAGACAAAATGGGTCCAGGGCTGGCTAGAGCCCATGAGCTCTGTTGTGTGTTCTTAGATCTTCAGCATTTTCAAGAGAAGCCCCAACTCTGATCTTAAGGTGAAGTTCCTGATTTATAAATGTGGTCTCCTAATTCCTCTCCTCACTTTTAAAAATATGCTTTTTTGGTCACTGATGTGTATATAGGTCAAACAAAACTCAGGTCATTTCCAGTCTGGGCTACTATTTGTATGTAGCCTCTAAACAAGTCCCTCAGTTTGTTTCTGTGTCCAAAGTCTCTCTTGTTTTGTTTCTCTCCCTGAATTACCCTACTTCCCATTTACTTTTCTTCTCCTACTGTCCTCTACATTACCCCCTATGCACTGCAAGTAAGTGAAACCATGTGATACTTGACTTTCTCTATTTGGCTTATTTCACTCAGCATAATCTCTTCCAATCCAGTCCATGTTGCTACAGAAGTTGGATATTCATCCTTTCTGATGGAGACATAGTATTCCATTGCATATATGTACCACATCTTCTTTATCCATTCATCTGTTGATGGGAACCTTGGCTCTTTCCACAGTTTGGCGATTATGGCCATTGCTGTGATGAACATTGGAGTACATATGGCCCTTATTTTCACTACATCTGTATCTTTGGGGTAAATACCCAGTAGTGCAATTGCAGGGTCATAGGGTAGCTTTATTTTTAATTTTTTAAGGAATCTCCACACTGTTTTCCAAAGCGGCTGCACCAGCTTGCATTCCCACCAACAGTGTAAGAGAGTTCCCCTTTCTCTGCAGCCTCTCTAACACTTGTTGTTTCCTGACTTGTTAATTCTGGCCATTATGACTGGTACAAGGTGGTATCTCAGTGTGGTTTTGATATGAATTTCCCTGATAGCTAGTGACGCTGAACGTTTTTTCGTGTGTCTGTTAGCCATTTGTATATCTTCTATGGAGAAGTGCCTCTTCATGTCTCTTGCCCATTTTTTGATGTGTTCATCTTCTTTTTGGATGTTGGGTTTGAGTAGTTCTTTATAGATCTTGGTTACCAGCCCTTTGTCTATAGTGTCATTTGCAAATATCTTCTCCCATTCTGTGGGTTGCCTCTTTGTTTTGTTGATTGTTTCCTTTGCTGTACAGAAGCTTTTTATTTTGATGAAGTCCCAGAAGTTCATTTTTGCTTTTTTGTCTCCTTTGCCTTTGGAGATGTGTCTTGAAAGAAGTTGCTGTGGCCGATGTCAAAGAGGTTACTGCCTATATTCTCTTCCAGGATTTTGAGGGATTCCTGCCTCACATTGAGGTCTTTCATCCATTTCGAGTTTGCCTTTGTGTGTGGTGTAAGAGAATGGTCTAGTTTCATTCTTCTATATGTAGCTGTCCAATTTTCCCAGCACCATTTATTGAAGAGACTGTCTTTTTTCCACTGGATATTTTTTCCTGTTTTGTCAAGATGATTTGTCCATAGATTTGTGGGTCCATATCTGGACTCTCTACTCTGTTCCATTGGTCTATTTCTCTGTTTTTGTGCCAGTACCATGCTGTCTTGGTAATCACAGCTTTGTAATAAAGCCTGAAGTCAGGTAACGAAATACCCCCAGCTTTGCGGAACAAACAATCCTAAAATTTATATGGAACCCAAAAAGACCCCGAATCGCTAAGGAATTGCTGAAGAAGTAAAGATTTATTTTTAAACATCGTTTTTAAAGATTTTATTTATTTGACAGAGAGAAACACAGCTAGAGAGGGAACACAAGCAGAGGGAGTGAGAGAGGGAGAAGTAGGCTTCCTGCCAAGCAGAGATCCCGATGTGGGGCTCAATCCTGGGACTCCATGATTATGACCTGAGCTGAAGGCAGACGCTTAAAGACTGAGCCACCCAGGTGTCCCTAAAAATTTATTTTTGAGAGAGAGAAAGCATGCACACACGTGTGCACACTTAGCAGGGAAGAAGGAGAGGGAGAGAGAGTCTCAAGCAGACCCTGCATTGAGTGTGGAGCCTGATGAGGAGCTAAGTCTCATGACCTTGAGATCAGGACCTGAGCTGAAACCAGGAGTCAGATGCTCAACTGACTGCAGCATGAAGACAAACCTTCTAAGAACTTCTTAATTTTGGGGACACCTGGGTGGCTCAGTCATGAAGTGTCTTCCTTCGGCTGAGGTCATGATAACAGGGTCCTGGGATTGAGCTCCGCATCAGGCTCCCCACTCAGTGGGAAGCCTGCTTCTCCCTCTCCTACTTCCCCTGCTGTGTTCTCTCTCTCACTCTGTCTCCCTCTGTCAAATAAATAAATAAAATCTTTTAAAAAAGAACTTCCTAATTTTGTTTGGTAGTTTCATCCCTCCAATTGGAAAATAATAAAATAAAAAATATATTATAAATATATAATATAAATAAATATATAAATAAATATATTAAATAATAAAAATATCTGCTGTCCCTTCCCACTAATTTTTTGGTCAGCATCTTCATTGGCATAATTACATTGACATGTATGTAGCTGTGTGACCAAAAAAATTTTGTTGTTGGAGAATTGCATTTATGTTTCTAGCAATTGTTATCTCTGTGGACTGCAGGTACTTTGGGTGATAGAGTAGACTTGGCCACAAATTAATTGAAGCTCCTCTTATCAAGAGGAGGAGCCTATTTGCACATTCCTAAAACTGGGCTGGCTTGTGACTTGCTTTGACCAGCAAAATGCTATAAAAATGGCACAAAAGCGGTTGTGATTTCTTAGTGCAGGACATAAGGGGCTTTGCAGCTTCCATTCTCTGTCTTTTAGAACTGAGCTTCTATGTGTGGAAGCTGAACAGTCCTGCCCAAAGGGCCATGGAAGAGAAATGAGTTATTCTCACTAACAGGTTAACTGTTAGACATACGAGTGAGGCTTTTCAGGACCAGCCAGCCTCCAGCTGACCTGCCAAATGAGATCTGCCAATGAACTCCAAATGCAAAGGGAGCCCAACTGATACCATATGGAGCAGAGATGGGCTGTCCCAGCTGAGCTCAGCCCACATTACTGACCTACAAGACTGTGAGCAAATAAATAATTGTCATTTTAAGCTATTAAGTTGTGTGGTGGTTTGTTACACAGCAAAAGATAACTAATATGCATTGGCAATGTTTCGGACATTTTCTTTAATCACAGCGAAGCTTTCAGAGAGTTGGGCAATGCATGATCATTATTTTCTGGAAGGCCTAGAAGCTGGTAAAGTATTTCAAAAGTAATTCTTAAGGCTGTGTTATTATTTATGATTTGAGTAAGAGAAAGGCTTCTGAAGGAGGGGAGTGAGCCTCTGAGATCTGGGGAGGATATAGGGCTCTCTGAGTAGAATTAGGTGGGATATTTTCAGCTATAAATAGAATATGCATATGAAAGTTTTTTTTTAATATGGACACTTAATATCTAACTTAAGAAGTTAAGAAGTACATGAAAACAAGGTTTAGTGCAGTAGTTCAAGTTACCAGGCTCTATGTCTTTTCCTGCACTGCCTGACATCCATAGTGAGTCAATAATGTTTCTCTCATGGTCTCAAGATGGCTGCTGCAGCTACAAAGCACCCTACAATGACATCCTTAGAAGGAAGCAAAGGTGGTGGAGAAGAAAGCTCTTCTCCTGTGAGGCTTCCTTCAAAAAATGAAGGAAGGGGGCACTGGGTGGCCCAGTCAGTTAAACATCTGCCTTTGCCTGAAGTCACGATCCCAGGGTGCTGGGATTGAACCCCACCCACATCAGGTTCCCTGCTCAGTGGGGAGTTGAGTCTGCTGTTCCCTCTGTCCCTCCCCTTGCTCATGCTCTCTCTTTTGCTCTCTTGCCCTCTCAAATAAATAAATAAAATCTTTTAAAAAGTGAAAAATAACACAAAGGAAGCAAATCTTTTCCCAGGAGTTTCTTGGCAGAATTTTTCTTATGCTTCATTGCCCAAAGTGGGATTGCTTGGCCACTCTAATGTAAGAGAAGCTGGAAAAGCAGATATCTGGTGTACTTAGTCTGTTGCAGGAGGCAGGCTCTGCCTGAAGGGAAGACCAGTAAGGATGCCAGTTGGGAGACAACAAATAGAGGTGGAGCTAGCCTTTGCCCTCCCAAGCAGAGAGAGGAATGAGAGCTCTAGGAGCCTGAGTTTGTGCTCTCAAGTCAGGGACCATTTGGACTAGAGAGCAAACATATACAGAACATGTAAATGTGTCCCCCAATTCATCCAAGATCTTTGATCTATGAAATGTAATCCAAAAAATAATGTTTCAGTGTTTCCCTCAAGACTTTAAGACATAGATATTTCATAGCTATTTCCCATTTGTATGAAGCACTTACTCTGAAATTATTCTAACCATAACATAGAAACACTCACTGTTGTGGTAAATAGGTATTAAGAGTCTGAAGAACTGTCTGACCACATTAACAGAATGTGGATTGGTGTCACAGTCTGAAGTGAAGACTTCCTCATAATTTTTTGTGTCTTTGTGACAGAGGCAGTAAATGATAATGGGAGCCTTCTCTGTGGGATGTTTTGGGAGGTTGGGTCAAAACCAAGATGGTGGCCGAAGTGATCACTCTACTCTGAACTAGGTAATAGAGGAAGTTAATTCTCCACATCTTTCTTTTTTTTTTTTTTTTTTAAAGGTTTTATTATTTATTGGACAGAGAGAAATATCACATGTAGGTAGAAAGGCAAACAGAGTGAGCAGAGGAAATGGGCTCCCTGCAGAGCAGAGAGCCCGACGTGGGCCTCGATTCCAGGACCCTGAGACCATGACCCGAGTCGAAGGCAGAGGCTTTAACCCACTGAGCTACCCAGGCTTCCAATTCTCCACATCTTTCAAAGCAACATCCTCCTTCAGGTTGCCTGCTAATGTAGTTGAGAATGGTTTTGGAGCTGGAGGGATACAGATAATTATAATTCTGTTAGACCTGCTTTAGGCTACTAGAGTGGCAGTGTTCTTCCAGACTGGTTTTAGACTTAACCTTTTAAAGGCATTGTACCTACCTCAGGTTACTTCCCTAATTTTTTTTTTTTAATTTTTAAAAAATTTTATTTATCTATTTGACAGAGAGAAACACAGCGAGAGAGGGAACACAAGCAGGAGGAGTGAGAGAGGGAGGAGCAGGCTTCCGGCTGAGCAGAAAGCCCAATGTGGGGCTTGATCCTGGGTCTCCAGGATCATGACCTGAGCTGAAGGCAGCCGCCCAACCAACTGAGCCACCCAGGTGCCCCTTCCTTTATTTTTTAAAAACAAGTTGGTAAAGCTTCGCAAATCACCTGTTAAATTTGACCAGTTCCATTTTACAATCTATGGCAATTTATTTACCTTTTTCTTGCCTCCTACTTTTTAATCCTTTGAATTTACTTCTCTCTTTGGGCTCTTTCTTGACAATTTTGTACATGACAATACCTGGAATCGTGCAAATGGCCTCCCTGATAGCATGCAGCTAAGGATCTAAAGCCTAGTGCTGTGGGATATTGTCAGTAGCCAACTAAGATCTGACTGGGAACAGCAAACCTAACAGCTTGACTGTTCTGTAGCCAACTCAACAGTTTGCTTTAAAAAAAGTTATGTCTTAAAACTTAAGGGATATAGACTAATAAGAAAAACAAAATAAAAATAATTTATAGGGGTGCCTGGGTGGCTCAATCAGTTAAACATTTGCCTTCAGCTCAGGTCATGATCCTGAGGTCCTGGGATTGAGCCCCTTGTTGGGCTCCTGCTCAGTGGGGAGTCTGATTGACCCTCTCCCTCTTCCCCATACTCATGCTCTCTTTCAAAAAAAAAAATCCTTAAGAAAATAATAATTATAGTTCTCAGAAATAATTGTACACTCTCTTTTGGTGAATACCCTTGTAATCTCTTTTGGGAAAGTATTTTTCATACACACACAAACACAAATGGAATCACACTAGACACACTGTTCTAGTTTTCCATTTAACAATACCGCCCGAATGTATTCCATGAACATTTTTCTCACATTTATTTTTAATGGGGTTTTTACAATGGTTATGCTATAATGTATTCAATTAATCTTTTGAGACATTTACATTGTTTCCATTTTTTCCTATTGTAAGCAATGGTATGATTAATAGCCTTAGGGCTTAAATATTTCGGGATGTTGGTGATCTATTTTTATTAATTTTTTTTTGATTTTTTGGTGATTGGACTTTTAGGCTGAATTCCCTGAAGGGGATTAAATGGTTTGCCAGTAGACTGGTGCCTGGTACTGGCATAGAAATGCAGTGAAGCAGTGTGTGAAAGTTGCCCAAGTGCTTATCCTTCAAGGGTAGCAGTTATGGGGTTTACATAGGGTATGGGAGGCCCAAGAAGGCTGTCTGGACTCTTCCCATGAGGTGTGTTTGAGACCGTCAATGCTCAACAAATAGCAGTTATGTATGTATTTAAAGTAAATTCTGTGACATTAATTTCCATTTTGTGACAAATATTTGCTTGGTCTTGACTTCGACAGCAGTGACCAGCAGAAAAACCATCATATTACTGAGTAATTCAGATTTTTCCCCTGATAGTCTTATATATATGGCTGGAAGGAGGAAGCAAGAGCAGCCATCTGTTATAGGGGTGAGAGCTGGAAGATTTAATGTTTGGAAGGATGACTTCGTCACATTTTTGGTCACAAGTATAGCCTCTGTTTTCCTAATTTCAGGATCATAATCTAGGATCCATGAACCTAAGAAGTCAGTAATTTAATAAAACAGAAACTCAGCTGAAGTGGAGTGAATTCTGGCCTTAATTATTACTTTGTTGGAATGTTTTTCTTTGGCATTTTCCCAACTTCAACCGCTGTTTTAAAAAGGCTTTTTTTATGCCTTTTTAACTCTGCCATGTGTTGTATTGCAATATATAATTTAGTAAGAGAGTTGCTGGTTAAACCCTTGAGACATTTAATAGAAATGGATAATTAATAATTGTCTCTGGAAGGTTTTAAACCTACAGAGGGATGAGTGTGGGAATTAGTAGTAACCTTTAAATTTCTCTTCATATTTTCCAAAGAACATATATGTTTTGAAAATGCGCTTTCTCTTCTTCCTCCTTTCACCTTTTGGAGCTCTTAGGAGAATTTCAGGGGAAATGAAATAATGTCAGGTATTATGAAGCCAGACAGGCCTGGCTGTGAGTCTTGCTTTGCTCTCTCCTGGATGTGGGAGCCTTGAAAGGTCATTGAATTCCTCTAAGCCTCAGCTCCTTAATCTGTAAAATGAGTACTTCATTAATTTTTTTGTTATGATAAGTGAAACCAAGTTTGATTAACTAAAGCCAAAAAAAAGATTTTATAGTAAGGTCATTAGGTAACTCGTGAAATGAAAGAGAGCTAAACCATCAAGTCTTGGAACAGCTGGCTCAGGGCCTCGGCCCAGAGAAAGAAAGCCACACCCGCCTAGGGCCCCAGCCTGTCTCCACTCAAGCCAGTGTCTCAGGAGGAGGAACCTGATTGGCTGGGATGGAGTCACAAGCCCTCTTGGCCCTCCTCCTCTTTCCAGAGGGGTGGTACTGGGCAGTTTGATTGGCAGTTCACTGGAGTCACGTGAAATACAGAAAGTGCAGTTCTTCCACACAAATGGGAGGGGAAGAAGTCTTTCCAGAGGGAGGTGTATTGGGTGCACGTACACGAACTCGGAATACCACTTCATTGGTCTTAGGAAGATTCCAGATACTTGTACATAAGATCCTGGTATACGGTATGTGTTCAATAAATAGTAGCTATCTTGGTTATTATTATTATCAGCAGGCCAAGATTACCTGCTGTTTTAGTATGAGAACAAGGTTAAGAAATTAATTTTTTGAGTCCAGTGGGTTCTCTTTACATCACGTGATTAAATGCAGCTTTCCTGAGCCCCATATTCCACTGAATGGATTAAATCTTTGTCGGGGTGGGTTCCTGGCTTTTTCCTCTTTAACAAGTAACGCATGGGTTCCGCTTGCATATTGTGTTTTAAGATCCAGAGTTCTTAGTGATTAGGTGTGGGGATTTGACTCTGTTCAGGAAGCATTTTATTTTATTTATTTTTAAAGATTTATTTATTTGGGAGAGAGAAAATGTGAACGGGGGAGGGGGAAAGGGCATAGGGAGAGAGAGAAAATCTCCCAAGCAGGCTCCCTGCCGAGCACCTGCCTCCCCACCCCCGGCCAAGCACCTGGCTGGACCCCAGGACCCTGAGATGATGACCTGAGCCAAAATCGAGAGTCTGCCGCTTAACCGACTGAGCCATGCAGGCGCCCCACGAGGTTTTTTAAGAGAGATTTTTTCCCCTATCACAGCTTTGGAAGATGTATGTTTTGCTGAAGGGGTAAAATGACCTCATCAATCAGACTGGGTATAAGCTGTGTTTCTCAGCCATAGCTGCACATTGGAATCACCTGGGGAGCGTTGAGCACATCGTGAGGCCTGGGACATCTCGGAGACATCTCGGAGACATCTCGGAGAATCCAGGTGTAGCTAGTTCCCACCAGCAACAAGATGTTTTCAGTGTACACCTAGGCTGGGAACTACGGAAGGATCCTTTTCCACTCCTTCTGGAAGCCCTGCGGTCTCACCCTTCTGAGAACAGCTCAGAATATGCAGAATTGTGCGGTTTCAGAGCATAGTCTCTTCAGTTTCCCCCATCTGATCCCAACAGCTAACCAGTCCTAAGGCAGGTGGGGGTAGGTAGTAATTTGCGCCTGATTTTAGAGATCAGGGAACTGACCACTCAGAAATGTTCATTCGTTGACTAGGGATTCCACCAAAGTTGCACAGCTCAGAAAATGCAGAGCTAGGACTCGGGCTTGTTCTTCTGGCTCCTGTCTCCCCACTCCGTATATTTCCCTCTCAGAGACTGGAACATTCAGATTTTCCAAGCTTGCTTTTAGTTACAGTTTCAAGGAAACCTAAGGCCGAGCCCTAAGCCCTTCGCAAGAGAGCTTATGTGAAAAACATCCTTCAGGGCTTTCAGCCACCTTCTGGGAGGTCTCTAAGTCATTTCTGTCCCTGGAGCTTTGATTTAGCTACCAGTTCTGAGTCCAGTGCCTTCGGGGTTTAGAGGGGTAAGGGCTGCGATTACAAACCACAGCACCCCTGCCAGCTTCCTGCGGGTGGGCTCATCTTCCTAAGGAACATTCCCAGATGAGCTGTCAGCTCTGCTCCGAGAGCCTGCCTTAGATATCCCCCCTCAGACAGCACTGAGCAGAGAACTAAACCCAGCAAATGCTTGATGATTAGACAGTAACACAGGAGATTTGCTCAGCCTTCTGACTTCCCCAGCATCTGCCACCTCTTGATCATCTTCTTCATCAAAACAAAACCAAAACAAAACAAAAACCTGATAGATAATCACCAAAGGACATAAAGGAGTACCAAAAAGGATCAGGAAAGAACCACTTGTAATAGTGATAGGTATTTATTATAAACGTTCTTGAGTCTAATAAACTTTGTGCGGTTTAATTTGCACAATACTCAGTCTACACGTGAAGACAGTCAGAACCTGACTTGGGCCCACCATCCACCTTAACATACACCACCGCCAGGAAAACATGCAGTATCCTTAACTCTTGGGGGCGCTTCTGCCTTCTCTCATGTGTATGGAGCTCCTGCTGCTCCCTGAAGGCGATAGGTATTAGATATCTCTGGGTCTTTGCTGGGCTTGACATCAAGAACAGTTCTTTGTTCTGCCCATCTGGCCAGTTTTGGCTCTGCTAATCTCTCTGTTATAGGTTTGATTGTGTCTCCCCAAAATTCATATGTTGAAATGCCAACCTCTGGTATCTCAGAATGGGATTGCATTTGGAGATAAGATGTTTATACACTTAAAAAAAATTTTAAGGATTTTATTTATTTGAGACACACAGAGAGAACATGAGCAGGGGAGAGGAGCAGAGGCATAGGGAGAGGCAGTGTGAGAAGCAGACTCCCCACTGAGTAGGGAGTCCGATGTGGGGCTTGATCCTAGGACCTCGGGATCATGACCTGAGCTGAAGGTAGATGGTTAATCAATGGAGCCACCTAGGCACCTCTGGAGATAAGCCCATTGAAGAGATGACTGAGCTAACATGAGACCATTAGGGTAGCCTCTAATGCAATCTGACTGGTATCCTTGTAAGAGCATATTTGGTTGTAGATACAGATCCTGGGGAGTGTATGCACATAGGATAGGTCCTGTGAGAAGATACAGTGAGAAGACAGCCATCCACAGGCCAACGAGGGAGGCCTCGGGAGAAACCAGCCCTTGCTGACACCTTGATCTTGGACTCCCAGCCTTCAGGAAGGTAAGGAAATACATTTCTTTTGCTTAAGCCACACAGTCTGTGATACGTTGATACAGTAGCCCAAGCAAATTAATACACTCTCTAAAATCTTTCCTGATGCCCAGTGTCACCCCCCATGAAGAGTTAACAGTCCTTGCTCTCACTAGGTCCCCTTTGCTGAACTGTTTTCCTGTTTGTCACCCGCTGTGGGCTACCTATGCCATGAAGGCCACATCTGGTTCATTTCTGCCTTTCTGGCATCTTGCCCAGTGCTGAGCACAGCCTGGGCTTGGGAAAAGGTATGAGTGAATGAATGAATGAATGGATGAACAACCTGAGGCTTTGAGCTCTTGCCTGATGTCCCGGCCTCTGAATAGGGGTCCAACACTGCCTGTAGTAGAGTGATTTGGTTCAGGTCCACTGTGGACAATCGCGAAGGGTAAAGGGACTTCAGAGTTGGGAGAGGGGTCAGGAGACAGGTAGGACCCAGGAGCAGTGGTCTCCAATCTCTGCCCCCTCCCCCGGGCCCCACCTTCCCAGCTACACTTCCTCCCTGTGACTCACGTGCCTTGGAACAGTCCTATGGTCTGCAGCCTCCTGGCCTGGGCGCCTGGCGCTGAGCCCTCCCTTCAGGCTGTCGGCCGCTTGATCACAGGCAGGAGATGTGAATTCCCCGCGGCCCCATTGTGTGGTCCTCTTCTCAAAGTCTGTTTCCCTACCCCAACTTCTGAAAGTCCCTTTGGAGGGTCTGACAGACGGTCTCTCTTTCCCACCCCTCCAGCTGGACAGGCTCAGGGAACATAAGGAGCTTTCTGGGAACGGACTGGGGAGGAGGAGCCAGGAAGACTGACAAAGGCACAAGTTTGGGTTTTCTTTGCTCTGGACTTGTTGCCCAGGCAGGGCTCTGAGCTGCCTCCAAAGTGGTCCTCTGGTAACAGGGGAAGCAAGGGAGATTTGCTAACAGGGTAACATTTATGCATAAACCAGCGTCCCCCCCCCCCCCCCCCCAGGTTTCAGCCCCATGGTGCACAGCCTCTTTGCATAATGTTCCCTCTGGAGGGAACAGTTTTAAGTGAGAAAGAGGCCAGGCAGACCGGCCTGGCATGGGATCAAAGCAGTAGGTCTCAGAGGGTGGGCTGAGTGGGGGACAGGCAGGATGTAACTTCTGGGGCAGCGGGGAGCAGGGTGGGCATGGAGGATGAAGGGGGCAGGCAGCATGCTCTTGTTTGCTCTCACCTGGGACTTCTGCAGTGCTGGGACGTCTCAGAAACGGGCTGTGGCCGTGTGGGGTGATCTGCACAGGCAAAGCTGGAGGTGCTCTGGGGAGGGGGGGAGACTGCCTGGGGGGGCAGGGCCAACTTCTCCAGCAGGCTTGGCACCTGGGGCCCAAGCCACTTGGAGGGGCCCCAGTGATGTCTTGTTTTTTGAAATCAGAAGAAAAGAAATGAACTTTTAAGGTACAAAACATCACGTGTCATATCATTCCATTTAGAGGAATTGTCCAGAAGAGGCAAATTGCATAGGGACAGAAAGTAGATTAATGGGTGCCAGGGACTGGGAAGAGGGGCAGTGGAGAGTGGCTGCTCCCGGGCTCGGGTGTGTGTGTATGTGTGTGTGTGTGTCTCTTTATGGCATGGTAAGAATATTCCGGAATTAGGTCATGGTGAAGGTTGCACAACCTTGTGAATATACCAAAAATGAGCGAATTGTACACTGTAAAAGGGTCTTTTTTTCTGGCATGGGGATTATATCTCAATAGAGCTGTTTTAAAAGCAAGGCAGACAGGTCAGGGACAGAGGAATAAAAGAAGAAAACCTAGAACCATAGCATCATATATAATCTTTAACCGAAAGAACAAGAAATGGGTCTGACCGGAACAAAATGAGATGAGGTTCAGCAAAACTAACCTAACAGGTTTCATCTGGTGTGCTAGCTCTCTTGGTGGCTTTGTGGAATGCTGAGCTAATGAGAATGTCGAGGCTGCATTTAGACTTGAAAAGAGCAGGCTTGGTGATCTGTTGGGCATAGGGTGTGGAGGAGGGAATGGTCGCCAGCCCTGCATTCATGACCTCCACGGGGTCCTCCCCAGCTTTCACACTCCCTGCCCTGAGACACTCCCATGACATAGGAAGGGGAAATGTGGGCCCTAGAAGTGGGTTAGAAAGTGGACTAGGCCTGGTTACAGCCAGCACAGACCCTGCTCCTCCAAGCCAGGGGGGCTTGCAAGCATGTCTTCCCACACCGGTTTTACTCTCGAAAAAGCCCCCTCACCTGCTGCCTTCCAGTAAGTAACAGTCCCCGAGCAGAGCTCTTAACCGGCTCCGGGCAGGTCCGTAGTCATGGTACATCTTTTCTAATTTCTAGCTTTCCTCTATCAGAGGACTCTCCTTGGAGAAAGGGCAGTTGAGTTTAGACAAGCCCTTTCTTGGTGCAGATCCTATCGTTAAAATACATGCATCGTTAGCACTCTTCTCTCTTTCTGATGGGGCTCAGCAAGTATTATCCCCCCTCACTTTTCAGAGTGTGTCAAGAGACTAGCTTTGGGCAGCAGAGAAAAAGACATTTATCATGGGAACGACAGCCACAGCAGGCAAAGCCATTTTTATCCAGTGGTGGTGGAGCTGGCCTTATTCCTTCTGGGAAAAATAATGAATATTAGAGGTTCTGTTTATAAATATGCACCTTTTGCTGATTTCTCTCACCGCCCAGCAATTTTTCAACAGGACAGCTTTTCTTGGAAAGACTGCAGACTGCCAAAAGATGATAAAATGTGGTATCCAGAGAGACGCCTAGGGCTCTGTTTGTTTAACTGGGTAATTGGGCTAATTGGGCATAGACTTTGAAAGGTCATCTTCCTGCAGCCAAGTCGCCCCAGGTGCTGGTCTGCACCGAGGCTCTCTGGTTGAATAATAAGGTCTAAAATGTCCTCCCCCCACTTTACCTGCTTCTCCAAGGGCCACCCTCCAGGACAGGTTTATAACCCTCCCCCAAACCCCCCACCATGGACCTTTGCGGAAGACAAAATTTGAACTCCCTGAGCTGCATAAACCTTTCTAGAAAGAACTAAATGTGTGAGGCTCATTTCCCCCATCTCTTGGCTATTTGAAGCAAACCTTGCTTTGCCTCCCACATTCACTAATACACTTAAGCCCTGGAACAGCTAATGAGATCAGAAAGTGATTAGCTGTCAGTCCACAAGAAGAATTGATCAGTGATGGTTTCAAGGGGAGGAAAGAAAATGCCCGCCGATGGCAGTCCACTGATTGTACTGATCCTATTTGTGCTCCTCTTTATCATCTATGACATTATTTTTTAGGGTCTCTTGTTTTTACCAGATCGTCTGCAGGGCCTCACGGCAGGTGCTGTCCACATGTGTACTTTAGAAAAGCCCAGAGTGATTGTTCTCAGAAACTGAGCGCCGGGTAAAGGCACCCCATTCAGAGTTGGCTACGGCCAAGATGCTTTTGTTTAAAAAGCAAACACTCCCTTTGCACGAGGCCACATGGTGCGGTGGGAAAAGTCAGACACACACATTTGGGTGTGATTCCTTGGCTGTTACTCTCCCGTGTTGCGTGATGTCGACAAACTACTTGCCTTCTCTAAGGGCCTCAGTTCCCACATCTGTAAAACGGGGCGGCCTCCTTGGCAGGGCAAACATCTAGCAGTGCCCAGACAAAGAAGGGAGGCTGAGTTTAAAAAAAAAAATTAGTAGTATTACTAATTTCATTTTTAAAGGCACTGCAGACCGGTGTTAAAATAAGGAATTCAATAACTCCTATTTGTATGGTCTCCCTTCCAGTGCCATTTCACGACCCACAGCCCAGCAGAGCCCCCTGGGATGGTTTCTGCAAATCCTTAGTGGGTACCCTTGTGTGTTCCCAAACAAGGCTCACTGGCCACCGTTCCTCCTGCCCCCCGTCATCTGAGGGGCACTTGTGAGCCTGTGATGCTGTAGGTCTGCCTCCAGGAAAAGCTCCCGGGGGGACAGTCAGCCCCCAACCCCAGTCGGGCTGCAGAAGATTTTCATAGGCCTCTTTTTCCATGTAAAAATAGATATTAAAAATTCCTTTTAAGGATCTGTTGGTAAATGATAAGTATGATCCAGGCTGGGTAAAAGTTAAAGTATCTCTTTAACTCAAAAAGTTCTTTTTTTTTCTTTTCTTTTTTTTTTTGTCCAAATGGAGGTGAATTCACATAATATAAAACCAACCATTTTAAAGTGTACACTTTACTGGCCTTTGCTCCATCCACCGTGCTGTACAACCATTCTCTCTAGTTCTAAAACATTGTCATCACTCCTCAAGGAGACCTTGTACCATGAAACAGCAGTCTCCATTCCTTCTTCCATTTAGCGCAATGTCTTTGACATTCATCCACGTGGTAGTGTGGATCAGTTCTTCATTGCTTTTTAGGGCTGAGTAGTCTCCTGTTGCATGGCCGCACCACATTTCGGTTGTTCATTTGTCAGGTGGAAACAACTCTGGGTTGTTAAGAATAATGCTGTGAGGGGCGCCTGGGTGGCTCAGTTGGTTAAGCGACTGCCTTCAGCTCAGGTCATGATCCTGGAGACCCGGGATCGAGCCCCACATCGGGCTCCCTGCTTGGCGGGAAGCCTACTTCTCCCTCTCTCATGCCCTCTGCTTGTGTTCCCTCTCTAGCTGTGTTTCTCTCTGTCAAATAAAAAAATAATAATAATGCTTTGAGCATCCCTGTTCAGGTTTGCGTCTGGATATTTGTTTTCATTTCTCTTGCGTATATACCTAGGAGTGGAAGTGCAGAGTCATGGTGACTCCAAACTTAACTTTTTGAGGAACTACCACTATTTTCCAAAGCAGCTGTACTGTTGTACATTCCCACCAGCAGCATGTGAAGGTTCTCATTTATCCACATCCTTGCCAACACCTGTTATTAGCTGTCTTTTCATTGTGGTCATCTTAGCAGGTGTGAAGTGGTATCCGTCTGTCTTCTTTTAAGGGCAAGTGGAAGACCAGAGAGAGGAGATGGGACCTGTACAGCTTCATATGTTGCAGAGTTAGTCTCTGGACAGCACACCTCTCTACCTTCCAGTCTGATGCTTGTTCCCCCACCAGATGAAATGTCCTTTGTCTTCGAGTTTTTTGAAGATTTTATTTGATTGATTGATTTTAAAGAGAGCACACGTGAGTGAGGATAAGAAGGAGGGGCAGAGGGAACCCCAAGGAGACTCCACACTGAGTGTTGAGCCTGCTTTGGGGCCTGATCTTCCAACTCTGAGACCATGATCTGAGACAAAGGCAAGAGTGGGATGCTCGGCCGACTGAGCCACCCATATGCCCCATCTTTTTCTTCAACATTAAGAGAAAAGCAAAGTCAGCTAGTAAAGTGCTACATGGAGCCAGGCTTCCCTTACTAGTTGTGATAATATAACTGTAGGAGTTCACCAGGAATGGAAAATAGCAGCAGTGGGCTTTAGGAGAGGGAGCCTTCCACCCAGCCAGCCATCTGCTTGGGATTAGCCCAGGCCCTTGCAGGGCTGACTTGACTTTCTGAACCTTTATTAAATGGGACAGAGCTTTAGCAATGACCTAAGTCTTCTTCACCTGCATCATAGATTCTGTTGAGAACCTATTAGATACTAGTTAAGATGTGACTTGAATCCAGCCTATTATCTCTGTATTATTCTGTTGCATTAATGGTACAGGTAGATGCGGGGCTTGAAGAGAGTCAGGTAAGGGGCCCCAATCCAGTCTGGAAGAGGGGAATGAGAACTGACCCGGAGGGACTCAGAGTGACTGTGGGAGACTTGCAGGCCTACTCTGTATGTGGAGGTAGGAGACGTGTATAAGCAATGTCTCTGGATTGGTGAGAACAGCTTGAAAGTCAAGTGGAACACTCAACAGCTCATGGTTGAAGCCACTTGGATCATTTTAACAGAACTATACGTGACTGAAAAACCATTTTCAGAGGTATGCTCATCAGCTTTGTGGGCGACCCAGCACCTGGAATCCAGGCCCAGTTAGAGGTGGAGTGAGAAGGGTAGCCATCAGTTAGCTGAGTAAATAATATTCCCCACTGGTCAGTTCTGTGTTTGCGTGTATACAGTACAGAAAGTGCTCGGGCAGCAGGCTGGCTTTGCAGGTCATGTCTCCCCCACACACAGTGTGACTATTGTTTTCAGTTATGAGGGAAACATTTGGTGCCCAAATAACCATCCAAATAAAGAAAAACATGTATTGATTCATCTTTTCCATCTTGGTTTGTGTAAAGTACCTCTTTTTTACATTAGCTTTCAGCTCTGTGGTTTCTGCCGAGGCAGGCCTCAGCAAAATTGTGCAACAGGTGAGGTTTGTTCCTTAGACCCATCGGAAGCTCCTGTAAATCCCCCTTGTAATACTCTCGGCTGAGCAGTCATGCATTAGGGGCAGTGGGCCTCAATTGCTGTTTACTTGTAAAGTTGAACACGTTCTTGATTTTAAGTTGTGGTTTGCAAATCCCTTACTCTTCAAAGTTGTGTTTCCAGTGCTTTGGCCTGGTAGAAATATCGCTCATGTCAGTTTTGAGGTTTGTGTTTTTTTTGTTTTGTTTTGTTTTGTTTTTGTTTCTTTTTAATGGAAAACCAAGAGAATGGGTGACTATGGTAATGGCATGTGGAGTCTAAAGCAAAGTCCAGCTGATGTTCATAATTAGTCATTTCTGTGGTAAGAATCCTGGCTGGCTCTGGGAGATATATAGAGGCAGTGTAACAGTGGTCTGAATGAGCAGTAAGAGGGAAAGAGAGTAGGAACCTGCTGGAAGTTTTTTTTTTTTTTTAAGATTTTATTTATTTGACAGAGAGAAACACAGCCAGAGAGGGAACACAAGCAGGGGGAGTGAGAGAGGGAGAAGCAGGCTTCCTGCCGAGCAGGCAGCCCGATGTGGGACTCGATCCCGTGTCTCTGGGATCATGACCTGAGCCAAAGGCAGCCACTCAACCAACTGAGCCACCCAGGCGTCCCTGCTGGAAGTTTTTTTAACAAAATTCCTTAGATGGTATAATACTGATCGATGAGGAGATGACCTTTTCCTTAAGATATATTTAGTCACATTTTAAATAAAATTGATGAAATGGCAGTTGTCCATATAACAGGATGCTACTGTCTTTAAAAACTGGAATTGTTGGGGCGCCTGGGTGGCTCAGTTGGTTAAGCGACTGCCTTCAGCTCAGGGCATGATCCCGGAGACCCGGGATCAAGTCCCGCATTGGGCTCCCTGCTCAGCAGGAAGCCTGCTTCTCCCTCTCTCGCTCCCCCTGCTTGTGTTCCCTCTCTGGCTGTGTTTCTCTCTGTCAAATAAATAAATAAAATCTTAAAAAAAAAAAAAAGATCAAAAAAAAATAAAATAAAAACTGGAATTGCTAGGTGGGATCAGGAAGCTTCTAAACCATCCCTATCATCACCATTGTGGAAAAAAAGGTGTTGTGCTCATTTTCCTTTGGAGAATGAATGTGACGTCTTCTGCTTTGGGTAAGGTCTAGTCTCTAGTGCATTAGAAGATAGGCACACTGGGTGGACCTAGTCTCCCTATTTATCTTCCAGAGGAGAAGGAAATTTTTTGTTTTAGTTCTGAGAGAGAGAGAGAGAGAGAGCGAGAGAGCATGCCAGCCAGGGTGGGGCTGGGCAGAGGGAGAGGGGGAGAGAGAATCTTATGCAGATTCCATACCCAGTGCAGAACCTGATAAAGCTCAGTCTCAGGACCCTGAGATCATGACCTGAAAGAAAATCAAAATCAGATGCTTAACTGACTGAGCCACCCAGTGTCCCAAGGGACAGTTGTAGAAAGGTTCTAAGGTGATCTTTGTCTCTCTTTCTTAAGAGTACTGGGACATGGACAGCAGTAGGTGGAAGGCTGGAGGGAGGTCTGAGAGGATATGCAGGGATGTGGTCCATTAGGGTAGAGGATAGGCTGGGTTCTGTGTCAAGGGCTCTTAAAGTGGGAGAGGGAGAGAAGAGGAGCTCCCGGGGTGAGCACTGGAGCAAAGATGAGTAGCAGTGCTAGAGGTATTGGCATACTAGAGACAGTGGAGGTACGGATGTGTGAGAGATGCGTGAGCCAGGGATTCTGTACGTCAGAGCCTGTAGGAAGTCAAGCTGGGCTCATCCTGGAAGAGCAGCATTTGGCCTGGGGTAAAGGTATGCAGAGCACAAGCCTTACCTGTTGATTTCGGGCAATGGGGGATGATTCATGGATGGCTGTCTTCACAAGAGTGTTCACACCTCTCTCTTTTTTTGGAAGGTAGTTTGCTCAACAAATACCTGCTAGTTTTTCCAAATGTAGCTGGAACATCACTGTGAAAATTTCCTGACATTACACATAGATCAGAGTACTTCTGTGTTTAAGTCCCTGTCTCCTGTGTCTAGATGGTGAGGTCCTCAAGCATGAGACCACCCCGGAAGTCATCTGGTGTTCCCACCGTCCAGCACAGAGAGGTTGCTTAGCATTTGATCTTGAGTGAATGAGTAAATAGGTTGGATTTGGTCTTGGATTTTGTCTTAAGCACTAATCGTTAAGGTCATTTTCTCCCTGGCCTGCAACCTCCCTGTGTTATTCCCTCACTGCCCTGCCAGCCAGGATCACCCAGGGAGAGGGCCTGAAAGCCTCTGGTTATACCAGCATGTGGCACATGATTTTCTTTTGGTACTGTTCCTTCTGGAGGCTCTAGGGGAGATTCTGGTTCCCTTTTCTGGCTTCTTGAGTCCACCTACACTGCTTTCTCATGGCTTCTCCTTCCTGCTGCTTCTTCCAACACTGGGTTGAGTCTTGACACCATCTCCCTGGTGTGCTCTCTTCTGCCTTCTTCTGACATTGGGCCCACATTAAATATGGGACAGTCTCCCCATGTAAGTCAGTGTCAGCTGAGTAGCAAACTTAATTCTATCTGCAACCTTAATTTCTGTTCAGTGTGTGACCTCACATATTCTATGGAGGATTCTGGGGAGAGGAGCGGGCATCTTTGGAGGAGCTGTTATTCTGCTGACCAGAGCCTGTGATTCATTTTGAATCTCAAATGGGGAATCTTTTGGTCACTTGCCTGTTTTAGTCCATTTGGACTGCTGCAGCAAAGTACCCCTGACTGGATGGCTTATAAACAACAGGAACTTATTTCTCACAGTTCTGGAGGCTGGCCCAAGATCAGGGCCCTCAGAGACCCTGTGTCTGATGCAGACCTGCTTCCTACCTCACAGGCAGCCATCTTCTCGCTGTCCTCACATGGTGGAAGGGGCAAGGGAGTTCTCTTCAAGCTCTTTTATAAGGGCATTAATTCTCTTCGTGAGAGGGAGGCCCTCACCCTCCCAAATCACCTCCCAAATGTCCTAACACATTGAGGTTTAGTTTCCAACATAAGAATTTGGTGTGTGGGGGGGTCGGGATACAAACAATCAGTGTAGAGCTCTACCCATCACTTTCTTCCATTCCTTTGAATAACAGAATTACTTGCTTAAGGACTTGCATTCAAGCCCAAGACCTGTGTCTGACCCAGAAAGAACGAGCCAGTGCTGTGGTGATCACCTTCCTTCACAAATGTGGGGATGACTGAGGCACGCAAGGCTCTGGCTTCTCTATTGTAAATCATCACCACAAAGATGTACTTGACCACAGATGATGGTTAATAACCACAGCCAAGTGGCAGGCACTCTTTTGCCTGTATCATCTCAATTACTATCATCACTGAAAGGTAGGTATTGTCCCCAGGATCAAAGGAGAAAACAGGGCTTGAGTCAAATGGAGTAACTTTTTCGGGGTCACATGATAAGCGGCAGAACTGGGTTTAGAGTCTGGGCTTATCTGATTTTACTCCACTTTTAGACAGCTCTGAGGAAATAACTTCTCTTAAAAGCCCTCCCACATTATGTGTTAGCCCTTAGGAAAGAAGCTGTGCATTAGAATTACTTGGTGAACTTTTAAATAATATTGGTGGTCTGCTTCAAGCCAGTTGCATCAGAATCTCTGGGAGTGAGTCTTGGTCAGCTGTAGTTTTTGGTTCCCTAGTTACTGTAACCTTGGTTAGGGTTAAGAACTGCTGCTTTCGGGGGGCACTTGGGTGTCTCAGTTGGTTAAGCGACTGCTTTCGGCTCAGGTCATGATCCTGGAGACTCGGGATCAAGTGCCACATCGGGCTCCCTGCTCCGCGGGAAGCCTGCCTCTCCCTCTCTCACTCCCCCTGCTTGTGTTCCCTCTCTGGCTGTGTTTCTCTCTATGAAATAAATAAATAAAATCTTAAAAAAAAAAAAAACCCAAAACAAAAAACTGCTGCTTTTGGGAAAGTTCTGTCTGCTCTCCAGCACCCAGCTTTGCATCACTGTGTGCCCTTAACCTCTGCCCAGAACTGACCCCCTCGTGTTCTGTGGCCAGAGAGGAAGAGGTGAGCAGGTGGGGTTTCTCTGATTCTCTTGGACCCCCTTCTTGCTTGTTGGCGGGCCTCCTGCTTAAGACCGTCTGTGTATGGGAGCTTCTCTAAGTCCCTTTCACCCTGTCCTGACGTGGCAGCAGCAGGTGGAGGCCTTTGCCTGCGGGTCTGGGTTCCCTGTGGGCAGGGAAGCAGAGAAAGCCCCACAGAGCACAGCGGTGATGTCTGGACTTCACAGGAATAATTCACTTCGTGTTCCCGCCTTGACTCTCCCTTCCCTCACTGATGTTATGGTGAAATACGTTCTCAGTAGCAGCAGCAGAAACAGTCATTGCAGAGACGGTGATTTACATCTCTCCCCTGACTTCTTGTTGGTTTAGTAAGTCCACGTAACCCTTGAGAGTTGGACCTGCCTTAAATGCTTGCCCAGAATGGCAGACACGTGCTGTTTCTAGAAAGAACAGGCCACTGGGGTGGCGTGTAGCCCCACTCTTGGCACAAGTCTGTTGACCAAGTTCAGGAAGATGATTGACATTCTGGGCCTTCACTGCAGAAGGGCAGACCCTAGGAGGGTGGTAGGTGGTAGGGTGTGCTTGGGGTTCCTGAGCTTTCTAGGCCAGACAGCATGTTAATTGTAAAAAAAATTTTCTTATTCATGAACACTTCAAAAATGCAGAAGATGAAAGGAAATGAGAGTCTTACATATCTATTACAGTTTATTTTATTTTATTTTATTTTAAAGATTTCATTTATTTATTTGACAGAGAGATCACAAGTAGGCGAAGAGGCAGGCAGAGAGAGAGGAGGAAGCAGGCTCCCTGCTGAGCAGAGAGCCCGATGTGGGACTCAATCCCAGGACCCTGAGATCATGACCTGAATTGAAGGCAGAGGCTTTAACCCACTGAGACACCCAGGTGCCCCCTATTACTGAGTTTAAACAATGCTTATTACTTTGTTACATTTGCTTTAAGAGTTCTTAAAAAAAAAAAAGAGAGAAAGCTAAGTTAATTCCTGCATACTATTGTCCTACCACATCTTTATCTTTTTTCTCCCTTCTTCCCCAAAGGTAACCGTGCACTTGAACTTGATGTGTGTTATTCTCAGGAATGATTACATTTTAACTGCAGTGAGTGTATTCATAAATGATCATACTATGTTTTGTGTTTTTAAATTAATTATTTACAGAATGTCACAACTGATGATTTTTCACCTTTATGACGATGCAAAGGCAATATGCATTCAGTAAAAACTGAACTTCGATGTTTGAATGTTGATGTTTTCCCAGACTCATCATATGCTGTATGATGCTCTCTCCTGATGCTGGGCAGTGGCCACATGAGGGCAGAGAACTGATAAGTCCACATGCACTCTCTGACCAGACAGCCATTCTGTTTTTTTCCTTTAGTACAGCGGTTAATTAAGTAGGTGAGATAGTCAAGACTTTATTATAAAACAGGCTATGTGTTAGATGATTATATCCAGTTGTAAGCTAATATAAGTGTTCTGAGCATGATTTTAGTGTGTTAGGTATGTAAATGCATTTCCACTAGTATATTTTTAGCTTCTGATGGGTTTGGCAGGACGTAACCCCATTTTAAGTTGAGGAAGGTCTGTATTTACTTCTCCTTTGTTTTTTTCTTTTTGTGACTTGAGAAATCATTTTCTGTCCCAAATTCATGAAAGATATTTTCCCATGTTTTTTACAGGTTTTGCAGTTTAGTCCATTTAAAATTTAGTAGTTTTTATATAGGTGTGAGGAATTTAATTTAATTTTTATTTTTTCATCATTCCTTCAGTGTTGCATCTTTTTCGTATTGATTTGTAGTGTCACCTGTATCATATGCCTAACTTCTGTATATGTGGATCCCTTCTATGCTCTGTATTGATTTCAAATAGTCAAGATGTTTATTCCTCTACCAGGACCACATTGTTTTAATTACTATAACCTCATGGGTTTTTTTAAATATTTTTATTGAGATATAATGCATGTATCATAAAATTTGCCTAATGAAATGTTAAATTCAGTGTATTCACAAAACTGTGCAACCAACTTCACTATTGAACTCCAGAACACGTTTGTCACCCTCAAAAGAAACCCTGTACATTCTCAGCCACTCCCCATCACTCCACCCCTCTCAGCTTCTGGCAACTACTCATCTACCTTCTGTCTCTGTAGATTTGCATATTCTGGACATTTTATATAAATGGACTCATACGATATGTGGTCTTTTGAATTTGGCTTCTTTCACACAGCACTATTCAAGTTTCATTCATGTTGTAGCATGTTTTAGTACATAACTCATTTTATGGCTGAGTATTATTCTATTGTGTGAATGTATCTGATTGGGTTTATCCATTCATCAGTTGATGATTATTTGCGTTGTTTCCACCTTTTGGCCATTATAAACAATGCCACAATGAACATTTCTGTACAAGTTTTCATGTGGACATATTTTCATTTCTCTTGGTTTTGTACAAAGGGGTGCTGCTGCTAGGGCAAAGGGACAGCTCTATGTTTAGCATTTTGGGGAACCACCAAACTGTTTTCCCAAGTGGCTGTACCAGTTTACATTTCCACGAGTAATGTTTGAAAGTTCCAATTTCCTTCCATCCTCACCAATGCTTGTTGATTATTGTCATCATACTGAGCATGAAACTGTATCTCATTGTGGTTTTAACTGGTATTCTCTAATGGCTAATGATGCTTACTGGTCATATGCACACCTTCTTTGGAGAAATGTTTGTTCAAATCCTTGGTTTCATCATGTGTTTTGATATTAGTAGATGATCCCTTCCTTTTACATCTTCAAAATCCTTGCTATTCCTGGCCCTTCACTCTTTCACATAAAATTTATGAGAAGATTATCCCACCCACCCCAGAATCCACTGGGATATAGAATAGAACTTGAATTTGTAGATTAATTTGGAAAAATCGATTCCTGAAGTTATGTATAAATACAGAAAACATCATTAGTTGCCCCAGTTTCCATACCAGGTGTGGATTGCCTACTTCCAAATTATTACTGAGAGTGGGGGAGGGGGATTTTAGGGGGTTGGATGGAGGAGGGAGAGGAGTAGAAGGGAGAGAGGAAGAAGGGGGAAAGAGAATGGGAGAGGAGGGGTGGGAAGGAGAAGTGGGGGGAGAGAGGGAAGAGACAGGGAGGGGAGTGGAGGTAGATAGAGAGAGAGGCTAGTAGATTAAGCTACTGCTATTTTAGGTTTCTTTTCCTTTTTTTTTTTTTTAACAGGTTTATTTGAGAGAGAAGGAGGGAGTGGGGAGGGGAAGAGAGAGAGGGATGGAGAATCTCCAGCAGATTCTCTGCTGAGTGTGGAGTCTGATGAGGGGCTTGACCCTGAGCCCAAATCAAGAGTTGGATGTTTAACCAGTTGAGCCACCCAGCTGCCCCTATTTTGGGTTTCTGTTTTGCTCGTTCATAATCCATACCCCAAATAATAAAATGGTATATATCTTCATTTAGTTAGCTTCTTCAAATATATTCTTAAAATTTTTAAACACAATTTTATTCATAAAAATGTTCACATCATCTTTAAGTGTATTTTTATGCTCTTTATAGTTTCTGTTGGATTGTGACATGCATGTTTTTCAAAATCTCTTTTTTGTATGTTTGTTGCTAGTGTGTAAGAACATTATGGACTTTAGTTATTATTTGTGTGCCAGCAATGTTATTGAATGTTTTTATTCTATCAGTTTGCCTATAGTTGTTTATACTTTTCTGTGTTGATCAACATTATCTGTGAGTTATGACATTTTCCTTCTTTCCAATTATTACATCTTAAAATTTCTTTTTCTAGTCTTACCTGGTTATCATTGACAGTACAAGTTTACATAGAAGCAATTAATTGCTGTCATCCTTATGTTTTTCCTTGTTTTAAGCAAGAAATTCCAGTTTTTCACTATTTTCATGTTTGCTTTGTTTTTGATAGATATTCTTTATATGCTAAAAAGAAATTTCTTTTATTTCTACTAAAAATTTATCTCAGAATGAGAATTTATTTTATCATATGTCTTTTTGCTTCTATAACTTTTCTTATTTGTTTATTAGTTGGGAGATTATGTGAATAGATTTCCTAACATTAAACTTTTCTTTTTTTTTTTTTTTTAAGATTTTATTTATTTGACAGAGAGAAACACAGCCAGAGAGGGAACACAAGCAGGGGGAGTGAGAGAGGGAGAAGCAGGCTTCCTGCCGAGCAGGGAGCCTGATGTGGGACTCGATCCCGGGTCTCCGGGATCATGACCTGAGCTGAAGGCAGTCGATTAACCAACTGAGCCACCCAGGCGCCCACATTAAACTTTTCTAAGCTGAAACCCGCAGTCAAGATTTTTTGGTACATTGCTAAACTTTATTTGTCAATCTGTTTATAAAAATGCTCTTTATGTCTATATTTGTGAGATCACCAAATGGTTTTTGATTCTCACACTGTCCTCTCTGTGTTATCTAAGGATCTGTCACTCTCATAAAATGAGTGGGGAGCATTTCCTCTTTTTCTGTTTCTGAAACAATTTGAATAAGATTGAAAATATCTGTTCCTGTGATGTTTAGTAGAACTTACCCATGGAATCATTTGAGGTTGGGTTTTTTTGTGGCTATATTTGTGTGTGTGTGTGTGTGTGTGTGTGTGTGTGTGTGTGTGTGTGTTTGTGCGCGTGCGCGCGCATGCACCTGCTGTATATGTACTTGTGTGTGAGTGAATTTTAAACTGTTCATTTTGTTTACTGATTATAGAACCATTCAAATTTTATATATTTCTTGGACAGTTCTTGTAAATTTTATTTTTCTAAAATATTATAACTTTAATCTGAATATTCAAATGCTTTCATAGTATTGTTCATAGTATTTTCTTATGATTTCTAAAAATCTCCACTGCAATGTGATTAATTTCTTTTCTACATTTTTTTTTGGTGGTTTATAGGTGTGTGTGTAATTTTTAAATCAATCACTATTTTCTTAGCCAATCTTGTCAGAGGTTTGTTTCTTTTACTTAGTCATTTTTAAAGAAGTAATTATTGGGGCCCCTGAGTGGCTCAGTTGGTTAAGCATCTGCCTTCGGCTCAGGTCATGATCCCAGGGTCCTGGGACTAAGCCCGGCATTGGTCTCTGCTCCCAGCATCAGTCTACTTCTTCCCCACCTTCCTGCTCATGCTCTTTCTCACTATCTCTCTCTCTCTCTCTCAAATAAATATGTAAAATATTTTATTATTTATTTATTTTTATTTTTATTTTAAAGATTTTATTCATTTATTTGACAGATCACAAGTAGGCAGAGAGGCCAGCAGGGAGAGAGGAGGAAGCAGGCTCCCCGCCTAGCAGAGAGCCCAATGTGCGCCTCGATCCTAGGACCCTGAGATCATGACCTGAGCCGAAGGCAGAGGCTTAACCCACTGAGCCACCCAGGCACCCTATAAAATATTTAAAAAAATAATAAAGTAGTATTGGTTTTGCTGATTTTTCCATTGTTTTTTATTGTTAATTTTTCTATTGATCTTTAGAATTTCTTTTATTATCCAGTTTTTTAAAAAAGATTTTTATTTACTTATTAGACAGAGAGAAACACAGCTAGAGAGGGAACACAAGCCAGGGGAGTGAGGGAGGGAGAAGCAGGCTTCCTGCAGATCAGGGAGCCTGATGTGGGACTTGATCCCAGGACTCTGGGATCATGACCTGAACTGAAGGCAGATGCCCAACAACTGACCCACCCAGGTGCCCTCTTATTCAGTTTTTGATGGGAGTTTGCTCTGTTCCTTTCACAACTTTGAGTCATATGCTTAGCTCTCTTAAGTTCTAATGTATGGATCATATTAAATTACTTGCAAGTACTGCTTAAATTGCACCCCCCACATTTTATTATGTGGTATTTTCATTTGCAATGCCAAGTATTTTCTACTTATTAAAATGTTTTAATTGACCCATGAATTATTTCCCAACATATGAGAGTTTCAAGGGTTCTTTTGTTATAAATTATTTTTAAGTAATCTCTACTCCAAACATGGGGCTCAAACTCACAAGCCTAAGATCAGGAGTCATATGCTCTACCCACTGAGCAAGCCAGGCACCAAAGATTTTATTTACCTATTTATTTGAGAGAGAGAGAGAGAGAGAGAGAGAGAGAGAGAGAGAGAGAGAGAGGGTGTGTGTGTGTGTGTGTGTGTGTGTGTGTGTGTGTGTGTGTGTGTGTGAAGGCAGGCAATACACAGGGGAAGGATAGAGGGGGAGGGAAGGGGACAAGCAGGCTCCACACTCAGCTTGGAGCCCAGCTCAGGGCTCAATCCCTTGACCCTGAGATCATGACCTGAACCAAAATCAGGAGTCAAAAACTCAAGTGACTGAAGCACTCAGGCACCCCTATTGTTAAATATTTTTATTTTTATTGTATTATGTTGAGAGAGCATGGTTATATGATATTTGTTTTTTGGTATTTCTTAAGATGACTGTGAGTCTTAATACTGTCTATTTTTTAATTCTTAGGTAGAGGGCTTTATAGCTGTCTATTAGATCAAGCTGTCCATCACATTGCTTAAAACTTCCACAGGCCCACTCTTAAACTTCTCTAAAGGTTTCTTTTTAAATTAGATATTTAATTATTTTAAATACTACCTTGTTTATTAAAAATATTTTTTCACATTATAATTCATTACCCCAGGTTCCTAAGCATCTGCCTTCAGCTCAGGTCATGATCCCATTGTCCTGGGATCGAGCTCCACATAGGGCTCCCTGCTCGATGGGAAACCTGCTTCTCCCTCTCTCTCTGCCTCTGCTTGTGTTCCCCATCTCGCTATGTGTCTCTCTGTCAAAAAAAGTCTTAAAAAAGTCTAATCTTATATTTATGAAAACACCATCTTCTTCTGTTTGTAGTAGATTTCTCCTTGTGGATTTTGACATTTTTAATAGGGAGCTTATCTTAGGTTAACCTTTTCCCTTCCATGAATTCCTTGTGGCATTAATGGTTATTCTTCCAGCAAGAGCCTCAGAGTTATCACTGGCTCAGGCCCTGGGGAGCTCCTAGAAAATGTGGATAGATTTGAACCCCAGGTCTGTCTGGGATATCTAACTCCCAAAGGAGATATTTTTCTCATCTAGAATTCAGAGGCAGACAAGATATCTTGTTTATCTGTTCTGATAGATTTTGTTACAGCCCATGTTTTCAGAGGGGATATCACTTTCTGAGTGTTCCAGTTTGAGAGTTCTTACTTGTAACTCTTTATCTTGCATTGGGTCCGACATCATGTCCCTTGTTTTAAAACTTAAGCCCTTCTGTTTTTCACCCTGTTTTTCATAAAACACCTTTCCTAGAATAAAAATAGCAGGTCTGTGGTGCAGTTTACTTGAACAGCTTTTCTAGTGAAGTTTCCTTTGACTTCTGTCCATGAGGAGACTGCTATGAGATTTTTTTTACTTATTTCAGAAACAAAGAGTCCTCCCAGACCAGAAAAGAAAGCAAGAAGATTCCTAAGTGAAGGGTCTTCAGGAGAGGACTTTTCTGTTTTTCATTCTCTTTCTGTTAAAATATACAGGTAACACATAGAGAAATGTACAGAAGCCTTACTAGGGCATTCCTTGCTTAGGAAAAATGGTCACATTGAACAAAACCTTATATTCCTATAAAAAGGAGTATTAACTATATACAGATGCCAGGAAACTCAGGGGCTCTCCCATAATAGCCAGAAGTAATAATGTAGCCCTTTGAACTACAATTTCAGTGTCTCTTCAAGTGCTAATCATTGTCATGGTGCTAGGAATCCAGAGATAGAACAAGTTGATTTTTGCCCTCAAAGAATTTACAGATCAGTGGAGATGAAAAGTAAGTACTGGAAAAGTACTGGAAAATGTAAGGAATGATACAATTCATTAAAAAAGTTGGTGGGTTAGTCTTCATCAAATTAAAACTTTTGCCCTTCAAAAGACATTGTTAAGAGAATAAAAAGACAAACTACAGATTGGAAGAAAATATTTTTAGATTTTATAGCTGATAAAGGACTTACGTCAAAAATATATAAAGAATAATCAAAACTTAAGAAACAAATAACTCGATTTTAAAAATGGACATAAGATTTTAAGAGATATTTCATTAGAGAAGATAGATGAATAGCCCAAAAGCACATGAAAAGGTGCTTAGCATTATTAGTCATTAGGAAAATGCAAATTAAAAGCACAGTAAAGTATCAATATAGACCTTTTAGAATGGTTAAAATAAAATAAAAAAAAAGACTGACCATATCTAGTGTTGACCAGGATGTGGAGAAACTAGAGCTCTCATACACTGCTAGTGGGAATGTAAAATGGCACAACTATTTTGGAGAATATTTTAGAAGTTTCTTTAAAAATTATATATACTTCTACCATATATCTGGCCACTTAACTCCTAAGTATTTACCCAAGAGAAAAGGAAATATGTGTCTATAAAGAGATCTGTCCATGAATGTTCATAGAAGTTTTATCTGTAGTAGTCCCAAACTGAAAACAACCTACATGTCCATCAACAGGTGAATGGATAAACCAACTGTGCTACTTCCACACAATGGAATATTATTCCTACACAATGGGATAGAAAAATGGGATAAAAAAGATTGAACCACTGATGCTCACAGGAGGGATGAATCTTGAAATAATTATGCTGAGTGTAAGAGAAGACAGACAAAAATGAGCATATGCTATATGATTCCATCAAATAAAACTTTAGAAAATGCAAACTCATCTATAGTGATAAAAAACTGGTCATTTGTTGTCTGGGGGTGGAACAGAGGGGAGGTGAGGGGGAAAAGCTATAAAGGATCATTCAGAAACTTTGTTTATAATCTTGATTGTGGTGATACTTTCTTGGGTATATAACTATGACAAAATTTATCAAATTGGTCACTTTAAATATTTTATTTTATTTATGTTTATTGTAGTTGCTTTGGAAGAGGCAAGTTCAAGGTGCTATCAGTAGATGGTACATGGGAGGGTCCTTTAACTGATACTACCTTGAAGTCAGGGAAGAGGAGATTCTTGGCCTGAGATTTGAAATTTGAGTCTGTGGAGGTGAGGAAGGGCAGGGAAGTAGAGAACTCTTCACATTGAGGCCACGCTAAATGCAAAGATTCATGTTTAGAGACCTACGAGTAGTGTGGCATGACTGAAACATAATATGCTTATGGAGAGAAGAGAAGAGGTAGATAATGACTCAGATTCCTTTCTAGTTCCTAAGTTTATATAATCCTCATCATGAGACACACTTACTTGTGTAACCAGCTTGTCCAGGCATCCCCACCCTTGAATACAATGTAGCGCCTCCATTTATGTGTAAATGGCCGTCCTTTAAGTCCCTGACCCTCTACTTGCCCACAGTATCCCCCAAATAACTGGGGGATACTGTGGGCGCATATATATATATATATATATATATATATATATATATATATATATGAAAGCCCATTTGGAGATTCTCCCAAATATGGTCATAAAATATATGCTCATAAAATAGTCTGCCATGTTCTTCCTTTCCTTCCCAAAACACATTTTTTGATGTCTGTTCTCCAACAGACTGACCCAAAAAGTTGCATTCACATTCCTGTACCTGTCTTGGAGTTCTGTCACTGGGAGGACTCTTGAGTTCATACCAAGCTTAACAAAATGCTAGCTGTACCCAAAGCTCTCAGTCTCAGGTGTCAGGGCAGGGAGAAAAGCTTACACATCTGCATTTTGTCAGCTTAGCTAAGCAAGAATTTCCTTTCACAGAATTCCCTTCTCTTTATAAGCACAGATTAGTATCGCTCACAAGAGAGAATTCCTGTGAGAGCTGAAAGACAGGAGTGAAGCGGCAGCCATGTTTTCCCACTCTGACGGAGTGGCAGCTTTCCCCCACTTATCCCTGATTTTCTATCAGACTGAGGCCAGTCCCACCAGATCTGCGGCTTCGGTGGGTTCTTGGCCAGGTCTATGTGCAGCTTTGTGGTAAAGGGGGCTGGTGTCTCCTGCACATCACCCAAAGCATCGAGGTCGGAGGTGGTGGGAGAGCTTTGCAGGTCCCAGTTTGTCTTTGTGGGTTCCAGTTTGTCCTATCTATTGATCACATCCAGTTTTCTTTTTTTGACTGCTACTCTAGCTGATCTACTGCAGCATTAAGTTTAACACCAGGTAGAGTGCTGCAGAGAAGGCTCTACTGCCTTGCACAGCCGGGTGAGCTCTAACTGCTGTAATACATGCCTTACTTCATATCACTCACAGTGGTCCTGCATCTCTAGCTGAACCCCAGCTAGGACAGGTTCTCCCACCCTTATGCTACCTGGATCCAAGAGTAGTGCTGTTTTGCCAAAACCTTTCTAAGACCTCTCCTGAAAGCATAATGTCCAATATCTGACCGTCCCCTCTATATCAGAGACTCAAACCACAGGGCTGAGGGGGGAGAGGTGCCAACATAAACCTTCCGTTTTCCTTTCTTCTCCCAACCCCACCCCAACCAAATGCCTTCCTCTTCCCCCAGTTAATAGAAATAAAAGCTCCCTGCCTTCCTCCTCCCCCAGTTAATAGAAATAAAAGCTTGGGTGTGAACAGATGTTCCTTGTGGGTGTGAGTGCTGGTGGAGGGCTGCTTGGCTCTCCAGCCCAGCTGTCTCACGGCCCCTCTCAGACAGTTCCATTGCCCTTAGAGACAAGATGAACTCCTCCCTGAGTCTTTGATTCTCTCGTTCAAAGAGTCCCAGCAACTTGACCCTCATGTCTTTGTTTTCACTCATTTCCTTTCCATGGTGCTTTGCCAGAATTCTGGGATGGATTACAAGGCCTCCCTGAAGATCTACTTGACTGAAGGAGCAGAACAACAGGGAAGAGTGATTTCATGGCTTTTTTTAATGCCATACAGTACTGTATCTGGTAAACTCACGTCTACAAAGCCCTCAGAAAGTGAGGAAATTCTGAGCTAGAAGAGGATGAACTGGAAACTGGTAATGAGGGCCCTGACCCTCTACCTGACTGAGGCTTGAATCCTCCTGCGTGAGACACTCAGGCTCGGGGCATGTCTCTTTCTGCTCTTCCTCTGTAGACTTACCATATTTCCTTCTCAGTGGTCCCATAGGACACTGAGTATGATAAGAAGCTCAGAAGCCTGGAAACCTGTGTTACCTAGTGCAGCCTTTTCTGAGCCTGATCACCGGAACTCCCTCAGTTGGGTTACTGTTTTCACATACGTGTTGGAAACCAGAATAACTTTCCAGCTCTCTCTTGCCTCCCCAAGATTCTAACGCAGTAGATTGGGCTGTGTCATGGAATCTGTACTTTAAAAATGAAACGAAAACTGAACAAAACTCTGCCGTTTATTCTGATGGTAAGCCAAGTTCATAAACAACTGAACAACTAGATCTGGTGAACAACTGATGTATGAACTAATCTAGTGAAGGAGAGAGTCTTGATAGAGTTGAGGAGTTCTGTGACCAAGGCCAAGGAAAATGGAAGAAAATACCAAGATAATTCCAGTACAAAAACACATTTTCATTAGAATTTTATGAAGCATGAGTAACTGTATCTGAAATATTTGGGTGCAGAGCATACCCATGAAGCAATGTCTTTTTCCCAAATAGGTTTAAATTCAGACCAAGCCTCTGGAAAAGGTGAAGTAGTGGGAGATTGAACAGAGAAGGATGAATTGTATTTTCTGAACAGTTTTACTTATTGTGACTACCATATATTCTCGATATCCTGGGAGTCTCTTCATTTTATACATGCTTATTGTAAAGTAGCCTCACCATGAATCCCTGGTGACATGGAAAAATATTGCCTGTAAATTAATATACTGTACTTTGGCAAATCATGAGAGGATAGATTTTGGGATAATGTTCCTTTTGTTTAGAATTTAAAATTCCTAATGCATCTGTATATCTATAAATATCTATTTTCAAGCATAGTTGATGTATAACAGCACATTATTTTCAGATGTAGCACATCATGATTCACCATTTCTATACATTATGAAATGATCACGACAGTAAGTATAGTTACCATCTATCATCATTACCACCTACCATTGTTACAATATTATTGACTGTATTCCTGGGTTGTACTTTACATTCTTGTGACTTACATATTTTATGACCGGAAGTTTGTACCTCTTAATCTCCTTCACCTACTTCATCCATCTCCCCTCCATTGCCTCCAGCTACCACACTTTATTCTCTGTATTTATGAGTCTGTTTCTGTTTTGTTTGTTTTGATATTTTAGATTATATAAATGAAATCATATGGTATTTGTCTTTCTCTACTTATTTAACTTGGCATAATATCCTCTAGGACTATCCATGTTGTTGCAAATGGCAAGATTTCATTTTTTGGTTAATGGCCAAATAATATTCCTGTGCGTGCATGCTTGTGTGTGTGTGTGTGTGTGTGTGTGTAATATATTGTCTTTATCCATTCATCTATCAATACACAGATTTTCTTTATCTTAATTATATTAATAATGCTGCAATGAGTACGGGGGTGCATCTATCCTGTTGAGTTACTGTTTTTGTTTTCTTTGGGTAAATAGCTAGAAATGGAATTGTTGGATTGTATGGTATTTCTATTTTTTAATTTTTTGAGGAACCCCCATACTGTTTTCTAAAATGGCTGCACCAGCTTACATTCTCACCAACAGTGTAGGAGGGTTCCCTTTTCTCCACATCCTTGCCAACAGTTATTTCTTATCTTTTTGATTCTAGCCATTCCGACAGGTATAAAGTGATATCTCTTTGTGGTTTTGATTGGCATTTCCCCAATGATTAATGATGTTGAGCATCTTTTCATGTGTCTATTGACCATCTCTTTGTCTTCTTTGGAAAAATGTCTATTCGGGTCCTCGGCCCATGTTTTAATTGGAATGTTTTGGTGTTCTCTGAGTTTTTGAATATATTTTGGATATTAACCCTTCATTGGATATATGATTTGCAAATATCTTCTCCCATTTAGTAGGTCGCCTTTTCATTTTGTTGATGTTTCCCTTCACTGTGCAAAATCATTTGAGTTTGATGTAGTCCCAGTCGTTCACTTTTACTTTTGTCGCCCTTGCCTCAGGAGACAGATCCAAAAAAAAAAAAATATTGCTAAGACTGATGTCTAAGAGTTTACTGCCCATGTTTTCCTTATGGTTTCGGACCTCACATTCAGGTCTTTAATCCATTTTGAGTTGATTTTTTATTCCGGGTCAGCATCAGTTGCCTTGTAGCTAAGATGGCTACAGGTCCCAGACATTATGGTGGGGGGTGGGTACAGATCTGTCATTCTGTCCATTATCTCCCATTGGTATGGTGTGATCATGGTACATGGTATGGCTAGGGTATGATCGATGAACAGCTCTCCATTTCATAATTTGAGCATGGGAAATTGAGGCTCCACCTTGAGGGACTGAATGGAATGCATGCAACTCTGTTTCAGGTCTGTTCCACAGTATGCATTTGCTGAATACATTTCTTAAATGCCACCTTTCCTGGGAGAGAAGGCTGTAGCATGTTTTTGTTTGTATTAATGCATTGTTTATTGCCTTGCTCTGGATGGTCACCCCCAGAGGCAAGGCAGGGGCCCTGGGGTCCCAGCGCTATATTTCATGCGAACACCGACTTAGTGCTGCCATCTGGTGGCTGGGTAAACTCTGAAGGCGGCCAACCACTTCGGAGGATATTTTCGCAAAGGCTCCAGACATTCAGAATGGGCGTTCTTTTGCCTGCGCAGAAGAAAAACTTGACCACCAGTGTCTAATAACGGTGCCATCTCTGCTTTTCTATTTCTCGAATGAAGAAAGTTCCTCTTGTATCACTAAAGTAGATTCCTGCCTGTTCCTTTAAAGAGAAAGGAATTCATTCTTGTTTTGGTTTTAGTTATTTTTGGATCAGCCCTTAGGCAGTAGAGCAAAGGCTTGAGAAGTTTGGAGGAAAGCCTTTAAAAAGAAGTGTACTAGTCAAGGCCAGAGAGGGAGGCTGGAAGTGGAGACAGGTAAGTCTTCATTTATCTGTCCGAGTGTGGTCCCGGCACCAGGTGCATCAGCAACAGGGAAGACAGTTGTGGACAAACATGCCCTCGGCCCCCAGCCTCGACCTGCTGAATCAGAAACTCTGGGGTGCAGCTCAGAGATCTGTATTTTTAATTTGATTCTGAAGCAGGCTCAATCTACAACACTGTTGCGGAATAGAAGCCGACCCTGGACAGACATGAAGTGGGTGACATTCGGCAGCCATTTAATTCTTCATGACACTCCTCCTTCGCCATCCCCTCTGTGTGTTATTTACCCAGTAAACAATGAATGTGCACTCAGCAACGACTATGATTACATGACCATTACGGGCAAGCCCTGTTTCAGGTGGTGTGGATACTGGGGTTGGTCTGAACAAGAGCCCAGGGATTTGCATTTCTAACAGTTTCTCAGGTGATGCTAATCCTGCTGGTCTGGGGATGGGATTTCAGGAGTTCTGGTTTAGGGGTGAGAGCGGCAGGCCCCCAAGCCTTTGTAGTTTTCAGATGGAGCCCGCATCCTGGGTTTTCCAGGATCTGTGTGGCTGTGAGACCCGCGTCTCAGTGCTTTCTGCCTCTTACCGCGGGCACTCAGAGATGTGGTTATTTGAATTGAACTCTCTAGTCCATTATAAAGGGATTAAAGTACCATGCTGTGATTTCACCACCCAAACTTGGGGCCAGTGAAAAGCCAGAACAGACACACAATTACTAAAAGGCATTAGGGAAAATCGTCAATATCCTCGGAAACTTTGGCCGTACACTCGGATGCCTGCTTGTCGCTCTGCATCCGTTCGGGCTGATCATTATTTCCTGTTTTCATTTGCCATTCGTAAGTTTTGTTGGTCCAACAAATCTAAACAATTCTAATGCAAAGGACAAATGAGCAGAGCAGCAAATCTGGGTCTGCGGGCCCAGTGAAACGGTGGGAAATGTCAGCGCGGGGTACAGTCCTCTCGTGGGACATAAGAACACAAGTGTCTGCTTGTATGTCCTGTGCGGGCTCTACCATTGAGGACTGCATGGTGCTCCTCTCATGGAGCTGCTAGCCGGCATTTTTTGGGTGGGGAAGGCTAGACTTGGCTTTGGAAAATCTTAAATCTTACAAAGAGAGCAGGTGAGGCAGCTTAGTGTGACAGTAAATATGCAGAGCTCGGGGGTCAGGCAAGGCTGGCCCCCAGGCTTTCTTAGCTTCTGGAAAGTTATTTAAGCTCTCTGGATCTCATCGGCTTCACCAGTAGATCTGGGGCAGCGCAACCCACTTCGTACAGTGGCTTTAGGGATTAAATGAAACAAGGTAGGTAAGGCACACAGTAGGTGCTCAATATACAGTAGTAAAGGCCCAGTTTCAGAAGGCTGGCGCTGGAAGAGGCTGTGAACAGACACCTCTGTGGTCCTTGTGACCTGGCCCTTTTTCTCCCTTTTAAGGTTGCTCTGTGTTAAAATGTGAGTATGCAAGCCCCCAGTGAGGGCACCCCCAGGGCTGTCAAAGCTCTGTGGCTCCCAGGGCAGTGGACACGCTGGGCTCAGAGCAAGAGCAGCAGATGGCCATCCCGGAGAAGCAAACACAAGCCTACAGGAATGATGGAACTGGGCCTTGCTGAAGGGGGCTGAAGTGGGATATGCTGGAAGTTTAGAGGGCTGTCCCATCTATGCAGTAGAGGCTCGCTAGCTAAGTCACTGGGCTTGCTTCAGGAGTCCTCTGGAAACGTTCGGTGGTGAAACGATTGGAAGGAAGGCAGGGAGGCCTGGCCGGAGGCTGCTGTGAGGGATGGAGGAGCCAGGCTTGGATGTGGATGGGGACACCAGAAAGAAGGGGTGTCTGGAGAAGTAGGGAGGTTGGGCAGGGGATACTGGAGATTCAGTTTTTAATTTTTCTGAGGAAAGACTGCTCTGGGTAAGTCCTACTCTGAAATCCTTTTCACGAGCCATGGGTCACTTCTCCTGCGGTGTGGCCCCACTGCTGAGGGAGTTTATAATTGAGGGAGAGTGTGGGAGAGGGAAAAAATCCATCTCATTATCACTGTGTGGAATACGTAGGGGAAGGAGCTGAGGCCGTGGGCTCAGATGTGGTTCTGAGTGGGAATCCCGATCTTCTCCATTAAGCTGAGCGACTTTGGACTGGTAATGTGACTAATCTTACTGTAAAATGGGATTACTGTTATCCCTGTCTCGCCGGACTGTTGTGAGGGTTAACAGGGTTGATACAGGGAAACATTTAGCAGAATTCCTGGTTTCTGGGAAGCGCTGGATATTAACTAGGGTTATGAGAAAGAGTGTTTCTTTTTAGCTTCCCTTACATGGATTTTTAGCTGTGCGACCTTCAGGGGTCACCTATGCTTTGTGAGACTGAGTTGCTTCAGCTTTTAAAAAACAGAAGTAACCTGAGGGACCTGCAGGTGGGGTCTTGGGTCAGATGACTCTGCTTCTCAGCTTTGGATGTGTGCAGACAAAGCCATGGGTCATGAGACCGAGTTGGAGGCAGGATACCTGAGCTGGTGTGTCTGGGGAGGCTGGAAGGGGGTCTGAAGTTCATCAGGAGACATAGTGTTCAGAAAGGAGTGTGTCTTCCTTTCTGACCGAGAGGAAATGGGGAGGGATGTGGTGTAGCACACCAAAGGCGGGGCTGACTGATGAAACTTCGTGGTTATGTTTCTCAAACAGTAGGCGCACGTCCAGATTTGCTGCCTGGGCTCCTTCTGCACCTGTCACATATATGTCCTCACTTGACTTTGGGATAAGCTGCTGAGGCAGTCTCAACAACTGGGACCTGGAAAGTGGCCCTGCTGTTAAGTGGACCCAACTTTCCCAATTTTGCTGATTTCCATTTATTTATTCATTGTACATGTATTGAACATTGGCTGTAATCTAGGTTTGGGGTATTCAGCAGTGAACAAAACCACAGAAGTCTTGCTCTCCAAGACCTTGCAGTCTTGTAGGGCATAGTAGTTTATATATGTGTATAATTAAGGTATTTGCCCTGAAGTGGAAGGTCAGAATGCCACGAGACTGAACGATGGGATAAAATGTAATTTAGATTGGGAGTGGGGGGTTTTGGCAGCCAGAAGAAATAGAATGGGCGTGAGCTTGGAGAGAGAGGAAAAGATACTGGCTGAAGTGGAGACAGGCTTTGATTTATTTATTTTAGACACAAACCTCTCTTTCACAAAGGCATTGACCATGGGAACAGCAGTTCCCCTGCTTCCTGAAACTATTGTCCTCTGAATGCACACTTTGTGCTTCACCAGTCTGGTCTAGTTGGCCTCCTTCCTTCGGTTACCCCAGCCCGTGTAAGTTTCACCCCTGGGCTCCGCTCTAGTTCCCCGTGGGTAAAGCTCCTACCTCTTCCCCTCTTTAAATGCTCTTCTTCTCTAGACTTTCCTCAGCATACGTCTGAACTGCTCTTTCCACCTTGACTCCATGTGGCAATATGGCGCTGTCTTGTCACTCTCGTGTGACGTGCATGCTAGTTTGTATGTCCCACATCTCTGCCAAAGGATGTGTAGCGTCTCCCCAGCGAGGGTACTGATAGAGACAGTAGAGCAGTAGCGTTGACGGAGCCATTGTAGATGGTATCCTCCGAACTGCTCATTCTGAATAGTGTAAAACTGAACCCCAGAGAAGTGAAAGGGATGGAGATCTGGGAGTGTCACCGGATGGAGATCTGGGAGTGTGACCATGTCTCGTTATTTTATGGTTTGTGATTATCAGGATGCTTGAACATATTTTCTCATTGATTGTGGATTCTTTCACTTGGACCATTCCATGACTCATCCCAGCAGTGGCTTTAGCACATGGTGTCACTTTGTCCCTCTGGGTGACTCGATTACCTTATTTGTCAAATGGGTATAATAATCCAAACAAACACACAGTTTTTAAGTACCATATGTCAAGAACTTTGCCGGGTGCCTGGGTGGCTCAGTTGGTTAAGCCACTGCCTTCGGCTCAGGTCATGATCATGGAGTCCCGGGATCGAACCCCACATCGGGCTCCCAGCTCTGCGGGGAATCTGCTTCTCCCTCTGACCTTCTCCCTTCTCATGGTCCCTCTCACTCACTCACTCTCTCAAATAGATAAATATAATCTTAAAAAAAAGAACTTTGCCAAGTATTGGGTACATAAAGCTGGTTGAGATAGCTCTGGTTCCTGCCTCAGGGGAGCACACAATGGTAGAACTTGGTAAAGGAGAAGTTGTAAGAGATTAAAAATACCTGTTATAAAAGGCTATGCACCATATGGGAACATGGAGCAGACTGGCATATTTTGCTTAGGAGAATTGCAAAAGTTCACTAATACCTTCTCTACTCACCTCAGTCTTGTATTATGAGATGCCAGTGAGATAATGTAGTGAAAATGTGGGGAAAATTAGAAAGGTCTATATATAGATACACTATCTATGTGGATATACTGTGGTTTCGGAGGCTTTGGCGAAGGGTAAGAGAATGACGACTGGGAAGAGAAGGGGGACAGAGTTTCTGATGAGCCAGCATATTTTACCTGGAGAAAAATTCAGGTTCATGGCTCTAGACCATCTACACTATAGCCATCCAGTTTGTAAACTGATCTTTGTGTCACAGTAATGACCAAACCTATTCATTCTGTTAATGTAGTTGAAAGCTCTGTGTCCTCAGGTGTTAATCACCATTATCTTCCCATTGGAAGAAAATGGCTGAGAAGGCCAGTGATAGAAGAACAGGTAAGATATTGGTGGGAAATCCATTGCAAACTCAGCATGAGTCTGAGACCACAAGTACCATTGTGGTGATGGGCTATGTATTCTCAGGGTGATTAGTCCTAATGGGCTGGTGAGAGATTCCCTCTTCTCACCCTGTGCCTGTGTCCCGGAATCATGGATATTTGGATACTGTGTTGTTTTGAAATGAGTTCTTTGCAAACATGAACAGCTGTCATAATGAAAACACAATGTTCAGAGAAATATTACTTAGTTAGGATTCACAATAGCACTGGTCAGAGGACCTTGCCCAAAGCAAAATAATTATGTATGGTGAACGTCTGACATAAGCCCAGGAGGCACTCCTGAAAACAACAACAGCAACAAAAACCCTTAGTTTTAATCTGTGTAATGTCCTTGACACTTGGGTCTGACGAAACTCAGGAGGAACATCCAATCTAGACCATGTGCAGAGGGAAAAGTGACCACAGGGCACCCTCTGGTGGTGAGGCAGGCCCACTACAGTTCATGCCCTGAGTCCATGCCCTGATCCAAGCCCTTGTGGGAAGGAAACCTCAGGACATCTCAGGTTTTTAGTGTCCCAGATGTGAAGGGACAATTGTCTGCTAAGAGAGTGTTCTGAGAGTCTTCTTTCTGGGCTGGGTAGCAATAAAACAGGCAAGCATTGTGGAGTCTTGCATAAGTAGCTCATTATTAGAGTGAAAATGATGCAGGGAGATCCCCTCTGTAAATCATGGTGACACATCGCTAATTTAACTAGAACTAGAGCCCCACGTTTTATATGACCATCTTTCCTTCCTTCTTTGCTTCCTCCACTTCACCAACAGTAACCAGCAAGGGGAACGCTTTCTTTGAAGTTCAATCTGTGTTATACTGCCTTGGAAACAGCAATGATTGCAGTACCGCAGACCATTAGTGGGCTCTCTTCTTTGTGGCACCATGAGCCTTCAGGAAGTACAGATGGAAAGAGGAAGGCTGGCAAGGAGATCATTCAAATGACTGGCTGTCGTCTCACCCCAGGAGGGATGCCTTCAACACCCATCAGTGTACAATGTCTCATTGTCGTTCGCATAACCTTGGGTGACAGAGGGCCTGTGATCTCAGGGACTGTGACTGGAGCTGTCCCCAGCTCAATTTCACAGTGGTGCCACATGATACTTTAACAGCAGGACTTTAAAAAAGAGGGGAGGTCATCTAAGTGGCGGCACCTCAGCGCTCCCCGGGTTTGTGTCTGGCTAAAGCTGCCTGAGATGCCCTAGGCCAGCCGGAACACCGGCCATTCAGCAGGACAGACCTTCCCATCTGTGCCCAGATGTCCTGTTAGTCATTTGTGTGTCATGACACAGCAGCAAAACCAGGTCAGATCAGAAAATATGGTATCTGGCCCCCCTGCTTTGCAAACAACTGGGGCACACTTGTATTTATTGGAGCATGAGTCTGAGACCACAAGTACTGGGTCACTGGCTGCTTGAATCTGTGTGTGTGGGAGGAAGGGAGGGGTTGCCTGCCTGTGCTTTAGCCATTAGACTCATTGTCACCTCAAGAGTCCATTCTTGGTGGCACCTGGGTGGCTCAGTTGGTTAAGCGACTGCCTTCTGCTCAGGTCATGATCCCGGAGACCCGGGATTGAGTCTCACATCGGGCTTCCTGCTCGGCAGGAAGCCTGCTTCTCCCTCTCTCACTCCCCCTGCTTGTGTTCCCTCTCTGGCTGTGTTTCTCTCTGTCAAATAAATAAAAATCTTAAAAAAAAAAAAAAGAGTCCATTCTTTTGTGATGGCAAATAATGCATGGTGGTTAATAGTGGGTTTGCCCTCACCACTCCTAGATCCCCTGAGTAGCCCCGGTGGGGAGGGAGGTGGGGAGGACACAGCTGTTCCTGGTGGTGGCATCTCCTGAAGCAAGAGCAGGTCCAGGCATCTGTGGGTCCCAGAGCTGTTGTGTCTAGCTCTAGCTTGCTTGAAGCAGAGCATGAGGCGTAGTCTGGAAGGATCTACACCTAGTCCTTTTGCTCATGGCCAGTGACTGTTTTTGGGCGCTGAAGGAGGGGTGGGCTAATGGGCAGATGGTCACCTCCAGTTAGGAGATACCCCAGAGGGAATTAAAGCAACACCTTTTTCCCACCTTTTTTTAAACAACCAATCCAAATACTTTGAACATTTCATTCATTTGTGCAGTACGTGTACACTTTTAACTAAAACAGGTAAACCCAATGTCAAAACCATTTTTAAAACCAGTTAGATTTAAATGTTTTATATTTTCATATTCAAAGAGCTCCTGTCCAGTATATACTGGAAATAACCACGTCTAAACACTTGTTTATAACTTAAAGGCCTTTAGGAATCATCAAAGGGAAACGTAAGGAGGTAACCTGTCAGGCATGAACTGGTCTTCAAAGGGATTTTCCCACTGTGCTTTTGAAGATTTCACCACCACCGCGAAAGTTCTTCCCCTGGAAATCCTCAGGAAAATCACTTATTGAGAAAATTCCTTAATCAATGCCCATGAATAGGTAGGGGGCTTATGCGGAGCATGTTGAGTGAGCTGGTCTGCCCTCGAATTGACTATAGACATTGCTTATCTGTAGGCATTAGATGACGGTCTGGTAAAGTTGCTAGATAGCACCAGATGAGAATTTTTTTTTTGACTCCCCAGTAGGGATCCCCCTGTGGGTCCATTGCTTATGTTGACAGCTCTGAATGCTGCCATTGAGCTGGGCACCTGGTCTACACTCAGAGCAAAAAAAGTGGACTTACTCTTTGGGATACTGTGAAGGTGTGGGACACGATCAGTAAGAAAAATCTTGAAAGAGAGAGAGAAGGAGAGAGAAGCTCTTCTGATGTTGAAATTTCCAACTGACAGAGCATTCAATATTGCTCTTCTAGATTTGTAAGAAGTGAGGTCCAGCCTGAGAGCCCAGGGACGCCTGTTTGGGTGCTCCCACACCATCTCATCTGAGAAAGCCCAAGGGTGAGCGCAGCTCTGTGACACGCCTGGTGCTCACCGAGTGCTCTTTTTTAAAAAAAAAAAAAAAAAAAGATTTTATTTATTTATTTGAGAGAAAGAGAGAGAGTGCTCATGAGAAGGGAGAAGGTCGGAGGGAGAAGCAGACTCCCCACAGAGCTTGGAGCCCTACGTGGGACTCAGTCTCAGGGCTCTGGGATAATGACCTGAGCTGAAGGCAGTCGCTTAATCAACTGAACCACCCAGACACCCCACGGATTGCTCTTACTTGGGACATTTCATTGTTTCATTCAATAGATCATTACCAAATACCTACTGTGTGCCAGGGATACCAGACTGAACAACCATTTAAATTGATCTTCTCAGATATTTTGTTTTAAATGTTTATCAAAGAAATAGATAGTAAAGAAGAGTCTTTTGCCTGGCCTTTACCCCACACCAACCCCTGTTTTGATCTATTTAGGATTTAATTTTGGGGGTGATGCTCTCCTTATAATATGCTATATCTCTATTTCTTGATTTATGAGTGTTATATAGTATTTTTTAATTTCTACTATGAAAAGTGAAGAATTGACTCATTTATACCTTGGTCACCTATTCTCACCTCTCTTCTTTTTATTTCTTCTCAACATTTAATATTTCTTACCAAATTATTATTATTATTTGCTTTCTTCTCATCGCAAACCAAGGGAGAAGGGTCTTTTAGGGTCACCACTCAGAAAAAGCGAGGGGCTCTGCTAGAGAGACTGGCCAATTTTTTGTCCTTTGGGTACCAAGTTTCTCTGAGTGTCCTTCTGAATGTTGCTTGTGGTCACTCTTTGAGTCCTGGATCCCAGATCTGTGGCTCCCATTTCACCTTTTTTGTGTAAGCTGATGACTGATTTAGACTCCTTATCTAAAGGTGTACACATTGACCTGATTCTTGCCCATAATAGGGAACCACAGCTCCCCCTGACATGCATCACTTCTGCTGAAATCTTTTCTTCCTCAGTTTAGATAGGTTCTGACAGGTCTTTGGGGATTGGTGTGAGGTGCATGCATTTTTCCTCAACTCTAAGAACTCCAACTCTTACTCATTTCCCAAACAAAATAGCCTCACCTCTGTCTCTTACTCCTTCACCCTTACTAAGGCATACTCTCTAGTTTTCCAATGGTTGGCTCTTTTCCTAGTCCAAGATGGCCAAGAAATTGATCTCTGATGCCAATCTGATATGTGGGTGTAGAATGCTATGAAGAATGAGATGTCCTTGGAGAACAACACAATGGTTGATTCCCTAACAGTCATTCCAGTTAAGATAGATGAATCCAAAGCAGCCAGGATCATCTCCTTCCCTGGGCCAGTGAATAATTTTAGGAAAGGGCAAGCTGTCTACCTTTGAACACTGTGATGTGAGGAGAAGCCTGCTGAGGGTTTATGGGAAAGGTGAATTTTCTCCTACAGCTGGGGAAAGATAATCTCTCTGTATCCTCTGGACCTTGTCATCTTGGATATGATTTCTGCTGCAGCCATCTTGCAACCAGAATAAATCTTAAGCAAACTTTGAGGATGGCAGAAGAGATTGAGAGACACAGGGTCCTTGACAACTTCATTGAGCCACTGAATCAACCAACCCTCAATCTACCCCCAGTCTGGCTCTCTAGTCTTTCTGTTATATGAGAGAACACATTTCTGTATTGTTTAAACCAATTTGGGTGAGGGGCTCTGGAATCAGACCAACTGATACGATTTCTGAAGTCATTTCTGGAAGTAGTGTGAAAGGGATTGATTAGCTATGTTTCTCATCAATGGAGGTGTAGACATTTGTGAACCTTAGCTCCTCCTCTTGTTTTGCTTTCATTACAACCAGAGTAGTATTTTTTAATTGAGATATAATTGACATATAACATCCTATTAGTTTCAAGTATACAACATAATACTTGATATTTATATATATTGAGAAAGAACACCATAATAAGTATAGTTAATATCCATTACCACACAGTTATATTTTTTTCTTGTATTGAAAATTTTTTTAAAAAAATATTTATTTATTTTCCAGAGAGAAACACAGCTAGAGAGGGAACACAAGCAGGGGGAGTGAGAGAGGGAGAAGCAGGCTTCCCGCCCAGCAGGGAGCCCGATGCGGGGCTCGATCCTGGAACTCCAAGATCAAATATGAACCAAAGGCAGACACTAAATGACTGAGCCACCCAGGCGCCCCGAAAACTTTTAAGATTTATTCTCTTGGCAACTTTCAAATATACAGTATAATATTATTAACCATAGTTGCCTTGCTCTACATTATATGCCCAGAATTTATTTATTTTACAATGAAGTTTATACATTTTGCCCATCTTCAACCATGTTGCTCACCCGTAGCCCCTGCCTCTGGCAACCACCAATGTGTCCTCTGTGCCTTTGAGTTCCGTTTTTGTTTTAAATTCCACATACAAGTGAGATCATACGGTATTTGTCTTTCTCTGTCTAGCTTATTTCACTTAGCATAATATCCTCAGAATCCATGCATGTTGTTGCAAATGGCAAATTTTCCATCTTTTTGTGACTGAATAATATCCCACTCATCTTTATCCATCCATCCATTAATGGACACTTAGATTGTTTCCATGTCTTGGTTATTGTAAATAATGCTGCAATGCACATGGGAGGGGCAATGCATATATCTCTTTGAGTTAGTGTTTTTGTTTCCTTCAGATAAATACCCAGAAGTGGAATTTTTGGATGATTTAGTAGTTCTATTTTTAATTTTTTGAGAAAACTTGACACTGTTTTCCGTAGTGGCTGTAGCAATTTACATTCCCACCAATAGTGTATGAGGATTCCCTTTTCTCCACATCCTCACCAACACTTGTCATTCTTGTCTTTTTGATGACAGCCATTCTAATAGGTATGAAATGATATCTCATTGTGGATTTGATTTGTGTTTCCCTGATACTTAGTGATACTGAGCATCTTTTCATGTACCTGTTGGCTATCTATATGAGTTGTATAAGTTCTTTATGTATTTTGGACATTAATCCTTTATCAAATATATGATTTACAAATAATTTCTCCCAGTCAGTATGTAGTCTTTTCATTTTGTTAATCATTTCCTTTATTGTACAGAAGCTTTTTAGTATCATTTAGTCCTACTTTTTTATTTTTGCTTTTGTTGCTTTTGCTTTTGGTATCAAATCTAAAAATCATCACCAAGACTAATGTCAAGGAGCTTACTACCCATGTTTTTTTTCTAGGACTTTTATGGTTTCAGGTATTATGTTTAAGTCTTTAATCCATTTTGAGTTGATTTTTTCTATCGTGTAAGATAGTAGTCTAGTTTCATTCTTTTACCTGTGGCTTTCCAGTTTTTCCATCACAATTGAGAAAACTACTATCCTTTTCCCAGTTGTATATTCTTGACTTTTTTTTTGGTCGTGAATTAGTTAATCATATCAGTAGGGGTTTATTTCTGGGCTCTCTATTCTATTGATCTATGTGTCTGCTTTTATGCCAATACCATACTGTTTTGATTACTATAGCTTTGTAGTGTAGTTTGAAATCTGGGGGCATGATACCTCTGACTTTGTTCTTCTTTCTCAAGATTGCTTTGTCTACTCAAGCTTCTTGTGGTTCCAATACAAATTTTAAAATTATCTGTTCTAATTCTGTAAAAAATGCCATTGAGATTTTGATGGAGATTGCATTTAATCTGTAGATTCCTTTGGGTATTATAGACATTTAAACAATATTAATACTTCCAGTCTGTGAACCCAGAATATTTTCCATTTATTTATTTCCAATTTATTTCATCAGCATCTTCTAGGTTTCAGTGCATAAGTTTTTTTCCCCTTCATGATTAAATTCATTCCTAGGTCTATTATTCTTTTAGACATGATCACAATTAGGATTACTTAATTTTTCTTTCAGATAGTTCATTATTAGGGTATAGAAATAGAACAGATTTTTATATGTTGATTTTATATTCTGCAATTTACCCAACTCATTGATTAGCTCCAACAGTTTTTTGGTGGAGTCTTTAGGGTTTTCTATAAATACTATGTCATCTGTAAGTAGTGGGCAGTTTTTTTTTTTTAAGATTTTATTTATTTATTTGACAGAGAGAGAGATCACAAGTAGGCAGAGAGAGAGAGAGGAGGAAGCAGGCTCCCTGCTGAGCAGAGAGCCTGATGTGGGCCTCCATCCCAGGACCCTGAGATCATGACCTGAGCTGAAGGCAGTGGCTTTAACCCACTGAGCCACCCAGGCGCCCTCTAGTGGCAGTTTTATATATTCCTTTCTGATTTGGATGTCTTTTATTACCTTTTTTTCCTAATTGTTCTGGCTAGGGCTTCCAGTACTAGGTTGAATAGAAGTACTGAGAGAGAACATCCTTGTCTTGTTCCTTACCTTAAAGGAAAAGCTTTCAGATTTTCACTGTTGAGTATGGTGTTAGCCGTGAGCTTGTCATATATGGTGTTTATTATGTTGAGAGTTTTATCATAATTAAATGTTGACTTTTGTCAAGTTCTCTTTCTGTGCCTATTGAGATGATCGTATGATCTTTACCCCTCATTTTGTTAACATGGCGTACCATGTTAATTTGTGGTTGTTGAACCATCCCTCCATCCTGGAAATAAATCCCACTTAATCCTGGTGTATGATCCTTTTAATGTATTGTTGGATTCTGTTTGCTAATATTTTGTTGCAGACTTTTGCATCTGTGTTCATCATACTGATCTATAATCTTATTTTCCTGTGGCGTCCTTGTCTGGTTTTGATATCAGGGTAATGCTGGCCTTGTAAAATGAGTTTGGAAGGGTTCCCATTTCTTCTATATTTTAAGGTGCATACTGTAATTATTACATAAAATGAGTTTCCTGCCTTTATATCTCATTGTATGCTTTAGCTTCCTGAACTGCCCAACCCATTCAACATCTCACTTTTTCTATTCCTTTTGTTGGTGTGGCTCCAGTCCTTGCTGGGGCTGAGCTGGCTGACCCAAGGGGCTGAGTATCTCCCTGATCTGGGCCTTAGTGATCTGTGGGTATTCCTCCAGAAGCCATATGTGTGGTCAAAGAGGATGTTTTTTCCTGGAGAGGGAAAGCCTTCTTTTGGTTGAGGAGACACAGTGTACTGAAGACCTGAGAAAAACAACAGCTTTAGAGCTCATCCACCGACATCGTACTGGGAGACTTTCTTCATTTCTGGAGTCCTCAGTACATTTTCTAGGTCTGTAAACAAGAATGATAAGAGGTTGTGTGGAAACAATGGGGCTGCCATTTCTCAGCTCTCATTTTTCCTTGAACTTGGAAACAAGCTGTAGGGACCCAACGCGTGTTGCTTATAAATTCAACCAAGAATAAAATGGATAATACACATCGGCGTAGCTTATGGAGGAATTCATGGTGTCCTCACCAACAGAGTTACACTATTTTTTCCTGCTTGCTAATTGATTAAAAAATATATATGTATTGCAAAGTTCATTTATTGATTGAGAGGAGAGTGAAAAGGATAGCTTCTCTAATTAAAACCGATTGGAGCTGTGAAAGTTTAATTAATTGGATGCATGTCACTTCATTTCCATGTTATGTTGTGCACAGCGCTCTGTTTTCATAATTAACGTGTTGTGTCAGGGTGGTGGGTGTCTCTCTAATTAACAGTCTGAGGGAAAAGTGATGTATGGGCCTGCTGAATAGGCAGAGTAGGTGGAAAGAGAAGTCCCAGCCAGAACCCGCAGTTTCTGTTCCCCGTGGTGGGTTTCTTGCCATTTTATCATCCTTTGTTCAGTAAATGAAGTTTTGGTGGATCTTCCCAGAGACTGTTCTTTGTTTGTTTCCTAGGTGTTTCTCTATCAGAGGACAGGAAGGTGGATAACACTTGCAGAGCCTGCAGGGTGAAGACTGTGAAGACTGTCGCCAGGTGGGGGAGAGTCAGTCTGATCATTCTCTCCTTCGAATTCCCTCACCCTTTACTGCATTCGCTCCTTGCTGGGCAACCCCCTTAGCCAGGACAAATGTCCTCTCAGTGTTCCCTCTGTGAGGTATGGTAATGGGTGAGCCCAGACGCCAGCTTCTTACTAGACATGTGACCTTCGGGAAATTACCTAAATTCTCTGTGCCTCAATTTCCTTATTTATAAAGTGGGAATACTAAGACCTTCTTAGTAATGGTGTTGTGGGGCTTACCTGAAATAACGTAGATGGCATCTTTAGCATACAGTATTGTCAGCCTGTAGTTATTGAATGTTTTTGTCTCTTTCCTATATAGTTTTTTCCCTCTTTTAAAATCTTTATTTGAATTGTACTTTTGTAGATCCTAACTGACCTCACCCCTCTGTCTTCCTCTTCAAATCCATACCCTACTTTGGACACAGAATTATTTTTTCCCCAATGAAAAGTTGATTAGATGGATGCTTTGCTGTGACCCGAAAGGCACCCTCTTGCCCAGACAGTGTTTCAACTCTGCAGTGTAGGAATTCTGAGCCCTGCGTAAGCTAGCCCACTGTCTACGTGGCCAGCCTCATCTACGACTCCTCCTTTCCTCAACCCTCCAGGCACCGCCTGCCCACCCCAATGCCTCACCTCCCTCACAGCTGACACAGCCTGCCCTTTTTCCTCTTAAGCCCACAAGTCTCCTTCTCTTCGAAAAGCAAGTATCCTATCAGTTTTTTCACATTCAGCTCGAATGTCTCCTTTTTGTGATGTCCTCTCTCCTTCCACAGCATAATTTTTTTTGTTTGGAGTCTCTCTTCCTGCCTCTACAGAAATTTCCTCCAGGCTGGGGCTATGTCTTGGTCATCTTTGTGTCCTAGCGCTGAGCAAGAGTGTAGCATGAAGCCGACTTTTAATGATTGTTGAATGATGGATACAAAGAACAAAGAACAGGTTTTCTTCATGCAGACTTACTGTTTAGTACCTGCCTTCCCACAGGACTGTTGGCTCTATTCAGTCAGGGGATATTTCTATTTTGTTCAATGTTTTTCCCTGTTCCCTGGCGCATGATAGGTGCTCAATAAATAAATAAAATTGGCACATCACCTGGTCTCTATACCTCACAGGTATATTGTGACAGGAAAAATTGGTGATGAATATAAAAGTTCTTAAAGTTTAAAAATGGTTGAAAATACAGTGAGATTATTTACAATAGAATAATAGTTGCTACTGATGTTATTGCCATGATAGATATTATTATTGCTGGAAGGTGTGTCCGTCTCTTTTTGGAGTATATTTCTTGAGTAGCATGGCCTTTGGATCCTTCTATATGCTGTCATCACAACTGGGGGTGCCCTTTTAATCATCAGGGAGGGATCCTGAAGCCTTTGCTCAGCCAAAACTGCAACTGAGTTGCTTGTGAGTCTCATCCTATCCCTTTTAAAAAATCCTATAATCCTGTAATCCTCTGTCTTTCCTATAATATGCTGTTGTCCTACCTCAGTGACATGTGTAATAAATAATGCATTCTGGTAATTTTAGAAAATCGTTTTATTTCAGGCACTTATATATAGAGTCTAATCAATATTTATACTTAAGGAATTTTTTTTTCATTAAGAGGGATTTTCACTTTTCATAAATGTTTGACCTTGTATCAATTAACAAGTTTTTCTTCTAGTGTGAAATCCAGAAAACAAAACCCAGCCATGAAGATCATCTCCATGTCCCTTCTGAATACCCATTTTTGGGTAGTTCCAGTTTTGCTGTCTCTTCTCATGTGAATGTAGTTCAGGAAATTGGGTCATACTACAGGCCAGCTACCTCCAGCCCAATCCCGGTGCCATTTTATCGGCAGTATTTGTAGCTCTGGGACCTGGACAGTAAAAAGATCCAAGGTGATCAAAGTTGGCTTCACAATGAAAGGACTTTTTTCAGAGACCCTATCCCTCCATGTCAAAATTTAATATTTTTAAAAAAATTCAGGCCCTGAACTCTTTCCTGAGGTATACCTTGAATCTTATAGAAAATCAAGGAATGCTGGCCATGGGGAGTTTAGCCGGGGGAAGGCCTCCGGGTCTGAAGGTCCAGGTTCTAGGTGGACACCGGCCGGTTGGCCACTCAGCTTTTCTGGGATTCAGTTTCTAGGTCAGTCGGATGAAGAGGCTGACTCAGTGATTCTAGTGAGCTTGCAGGTAGCCAGTCCATAAGGATATTTACTGCATTCCTTCCTTGTACCAGCCTTGAGCTAGGTGCTGCAGACCCAGCCATGAAGAAGCCTCACTAGCCTAGATGCTGATGTCAATGTGCTCAGTGCTCAGGCCCAAAGCACAGCCTGTGGGCCTGTGTCACGGGCTTGGGCCAAAGTCATCTTTTCCTGCCAACTTTTAGGCCTGTGCGTGAGTTGAGCCCTGCTCACCAGTTCAGCCTCTCACTCTGCACATCACCGGCTTCCCTTTGCTTCGTTCCCCTTCTTGCTGACTGACATCACCCCAAGGCAGAATACAGGGAAACTTGTGAAAACATTGACTCTGAAGAAGAGTAAGTGGGCACAGCGTACATCTTTTTCCTTCCTGAGGCTCCTTGATTTTGCTCTTCTACCAAAGATGGTTTTGTGTTCCCAGGGCCTACATGTGGAGGAAGTTCCACCAAAGACCCTTACAGGGCAAGAGATGCCTCCTTCCTTAAGTTATAGACCAACCAGAGCCTCTAGCATTGAAGGAAGAGCCAAAGAAAATATACTTGAATGATTGAGTGCTGTGCCCACTCAGAACATGGAGGCAGCTTTTATTATTAAAAAAAAGTTCTTCTTTTCCTTACCCAGCAGAAAGAATAGCAGTTAGGAAAGTCTCAAGACACATTAGAGGAGCAGAAAGAAGGCCAGGGAAGGTGGGGTAGGCCTGGATGGTGCAGACCAGGGGGCCATTGGCTCACACACTGTTACCCTAAGACAGTGGGTCTCAAACTCTAGCAATGCCAGAATCACCTATAGGGCTTGTTCAAACTCAAATTCATTGTCCCTGATTCAGTAGGTCTGGATGGAGGCCAAGAATTCCCTTTTCTAATTCTAACAAGTTTCCAGGTGATGCTGATTCTGCTTTTCACACTGCTGTGCTAAGGGGAATGTCTTCAAGGGAGAACAGTCTTAACCAGCATAATATTGGCTCAACCGGATATTATAATATCTTTCCTGGGATATTAATAAGCCGAAACAAAAGCTTTGGATGTATTGTCTACAATAGGAAGCTCTATAGCAGTGAGATTTTAGAAAGGTGTTTCTCAAGTGTGGTTCGTAAACCATTTCCATCAGAACAATGTAGGACCCCAATATTCAAAATGGCTTCCAGACTAACAGCATGGCTGTCACCTGCATATTGGTTAGAAAGGCAGAGTCTCTGGCCTCACCCCTACTAAACCAGAACCTACTTTTAAGTAAGATTCCCCTTTGATTTATAGGCCCATTATAGGTTGAGCAATATTATTCTTGCGGTTTTTCAGATGTGCCACTAGGATGAGTGGTCAGTGTTGGGGGTGGGGCAGGGAATAATGGGAGATGCCATTATTATAATTCAGAATTGTTGCATCCTAGCTCAGCCTGACTGTTGAGGTGGACGTGACCATGGTGCGGACTTTGCTGGGGACAGTGGCTCAAGCCTTCACAGAGCATATATTCTTGGAAACCAAGCCTACAGGAAGGTAGAGTGCCTTCATTGTGTAGGCTATCAGTAGTGGCTGTATATTTTTGAAGACGATATGCAGTATACAGTAGTTTCTCTTTGTCTGTGGGGAATGTTCCAAGACCCCCAGTGGATGCCTGAAACTGTGGATAGTACTAAACCTAATATATTTTCCTATACATACATATCTATGACAAAGTTTAATTTATGAACTAGGCACAGTAAGAGATTAGCAACAGTAACTAATAATAGAATATAACAATATACTGTAGGAAAATTTATGTGAATATGGTCTTTCTCTTCAAAATATCTTACTGTACCATACTTACCCTTCTTGTGATGCTGTGAGATGAGCAAATGCCTACGTGATGAGATGAAGTAGGTGAATGATGCGGGCGCTGTGACGTAGCACCACGCTACTGCTGACCTTACGACAGTATGTCAGAAGGACGCCCTCTGTTTCTGGACCTCAGCTGACTGCGGGTAACTGAAATCACAAAAAAAACCAAAGCTGTGGGTAAGGGGTGGGGAGTTGTTGTATTTCTTTAGCTTCTCCATAGCAGAGAATGTAGGGAAGATTTTGGAATAGGTCATGGCTAAAGGGGAGGATCAAAGAGGGGAAGGAACAGCCTCAGATGAGGCTCCTAGAATTATAGCCCAAGCAGAATCATCCACTTTCACATTTCTTAGGTGTGGGGAGGTGGGTGAAGTGAGAAAATGTGATAGGACCTTATTTCCTGCCAGGCATCACAAAAAGAATCTATGCTGAAAGGCCTAGAAAAGGTGTTGTTTTTTTTTTAAGTTGCCTTATTGAGATACAATACACAGACCATTTACCCATCAAGTGCATGGTTGTATTCAGTATATTCACAGAGTTGTGCAGCGTTCGCCACAATCTAAGTTCTGAGTGTTGTCATCACTCCCAGAAGAAACCCCATATGTGCAAGCAGTCATTCCCAACCCACTCCTCCTCCCATTGCCTAGGCAACCACTGATCTTCTTGTCTTTGTAGATTTGCCTATTCTGGACATTTGATGTGAATGAAATCACACCTCACAAGGCTCTGCCTAACTCAAGGTCACAAAGATTTACTCCTGTTTCTTCTAAGGGTATTTATGTGTAGCTCTTACACTTAGGTCTGTGACCCATTTTGAGCTACTTTTTGTTTTTTGTGTAAGAAAGGGGTTCAGCTGAATTCTTTTGCATGTGGCTGTACACTTGTGTCAGCACTCTGTGTTGAAAAGACGATTCTCTTCTTATTGGTCTGGCACGTAGGACAGTTGATTTTTTTTTTTTTAAGCCTAACTTTATATTAGACTTGCTTGGGAAATGTTAGAAATATACCCATGCCTTGGCCCCTCCTTAGTCCAGTTGAATCAGAGTCTCTGAGCTTGAGGATCCCATGGTGATTCTAATGCACAGGACTGAGGCTGTGGTTCTCAAAATGTCTTCTCCATACTAGTAGCACTGGCAAAAAGCTAGGAACTTGTTAGAAATGCACATTCTCAGGCCCTTGCTTGGGCTTGTTGGAATTAGAAGCATCAAGAGCGAGGCTCCTCAATCTGTTTCGACAATTCCTGCAGGTGGTTCTGGGGCATGCTGAAATTGGAGAACTCCTGAATCAGACCAGAGATTTGCCCTGCTTTAAACGGTAACAGGCTGGCTTCTAGCAGCAAACTTACCTGTGAGTGGTCTGTTCCTGTACCTACAGAGGGCTCAGAATGGGGCAGAGCTGATGGCATCGTAAGGTCCAGTTTTGGAATCCAAGCCACCATCCTGTTTACGCACAAAAACAGCTCCAGGTCTTATCCACAAATGGCCCCTGGAAAACAAAGGCCAGCCAGGTTGGGGGGATAAACCCAATCAATGACCCCCTTAATCTCCCCTCCTGGGATGTCCCAGGGAGGTATTTGGATGCAAACTAAGGGTGTGCTGTGGGATACCCGAGCTTGTGCTCCCCTGAGAGGCTATGGAAGTGCAAATGAACTCAGGCAAGCCAGGTGATTGGGGCAGCTCTGGTGCAGGTGCAGACGTGACCCTAGAGCTTGTGATTTGGGGGGATGCCTATAAAAGCTGGCCTGAGAAGTTGGGTGTGGTCCTTTTCTCCCCAGAGAGAAGAGACCCTGGCCCCGGGACCAGTAAAATTCTGATGCTTGGCGTGGAAATAAAGCTTTGCTTGACCTTCACTTTTGTGTCAGCCTTGTTCCTTTGACTACGGACGCTATTAGGTATCTGCCTTAGGGTCCAGTGGGTTCCAGTGTCTCCTGCCACCAATCCTGTGCTGTGAATCCTTCTCCTCACAGGCCGGAAGTGCTGTCTGCCGAAACAGCCCTCGCCCAGCTCTTACTGACTTGGCTCATGGGGCTGGGGACCGTGATGGATGAGGCACAGTCCTTGCACTCAGGGGATTTCTATGACCAGTGTTCCCACTTTTTCATATATAGGGTATTTAATCCCCACTACAGGAGCCTCAGTCATCCCCTAGATGTTGGACTTCAGAGACTATGACGTGATGCAGGACCTCAGCATCAATAGCATCTGGCTCGAGTTACTGTCACCAACATAGCTCTTCTGGCCCAGTTCACCAGCTCAGAAGCCTCAGGCTCCTGTGTGATTCTCGTTGCCCCAGGCCTAACCTTGTGCTACACAGTCAACACCTCTCCACTGTCTTGCTCCTGGACCTTACTCCAGCCTGTCTGCCCAGATTCCAGGTCTCAGAACCCTAGCTCTGTGGCTGGGTTCTCGTCCTCCTGCCTTTGCTCAGCATGCCCTTCCTGTCTATGAAGAGCTAGGCTTAGGTCCACCTCTAGGACATCAGGTACCTCCAGAGCTCCTAACCCATTCACTCTGCTCTGTCTCTTGAGCTCATCCTGGCTCTGACCTTATCTAAGTGTCTTGCATCCTGAACCAGATCCCTTTCCTTCCAAGATTATCAAAGTGTACTGAATACTTTGTGTTGGTTAAGGGCTTTTTTTTTTTTTTTTTTTTTTTTTTGCCGGTTTCTCACAACTGTAAACATGGCCCCAGCTGGCTAAAGCAAAATGGGAATTCTCCTGTACCTGGAAAGCCTAGGTTCTGGTTTGGACTTACTTAGGTCAAGAGACTTATGGGGACTTTCTCATTCACCATTGTCTGGCTCTTCTCTTTCATGATGATTCATTCTGAGGTTCTTCCTTATCGTAGCAAGAGGTAGCTGCAGCAGTCCCAGATCTTGCATCTTTTTGGCTTCATCAACTCCACCGGGAAGCGTGAGAGTCTCTTACTCTGCAGTGTCATTGAAAGTCTGGGTCATATGTTCATCCCTGGACCAGTCTCTTGCAGTTATAGTAGAGATTTGATGCACTGATTGGATTGGGTCTGGGTCTTACGGTCAACCTTTGGAGTTAGGAGTGGGCAGGGCTCCATACTGACTATGAACACAGAAAATGGGGAAGTAGTATGGTATAAAAAAATAAACACCTGGTTTTTGTCTTCAGTTCCTGGGGTAGAATGAGTAGGGCTCTTGGAATTTACTGTCTTTTGTATGCTGATGAGATGCCTCAAGACAGGTTCTAGATAGCTTGAGGGTGGGAATTGGTTACCAGGGAGACCAAGCCTTGATTACAGGGCTAGAACTTTCAGCCCCACCTCTGAACTCTAGGAAGGGGAGGAGGGCTGAATATTGAATTCTGGACCCAAAGCCTGATGATTTCATCAACCATGCTTACATAATGAAATCTCTATTAAAAAAAAAAAACCCTAAATGAAGGGTTCAAAGAGCTAACAGGTTGGTGAACATATGCAGGGCAGAATAAAGACTGACTCCATCTTATACGTTGTGCACCCTATCTTGTGTAATCCCCCACCTTGACCCCTCCCCAGAACAACTGCGTGTAAATATCGTCCAGCCCTGGCCTAGCCTGCCTTATGAAACTGACGCTTGGCCAAGTCAGTGTAAGCCACCAACATCTCCCCGCCTATCGCCACACTCCCCCTATGAAACTGTTGTGCATTGAAAAATTGCTCTCTTTCTCTGCATCACTGCGATGCATCGGTGTGTGAGGGTGAGATTGAGCTTGAGCTAGCTCGAAAAAGGCGCTTTGTTCTTGCATAGGAATCAGCAACTCCCTGGTGGTCTTTGGGGATCTCGAAATCTGGGTATAACAAAGGGTGGCGTACCCAGAGAAGACATGAAAACTCCATGCAGGCCCCTATACCTGACCCCACACATCCCTTCCATTTGGCTGTTCCCCAACTGTATTCTTTACAATAAACCAGTAAATAGTGAGTGTGGTGATTTCCTAAATTCTGTGAGTTGTTCTAGTAAATTACTGAACCTGAGGAGGAGATTGAGGGAAGCCCTGGATTTATAGCCCGTCAGTCAGAAGCGTGGGTGGCAGCCTGGACTTGTGAATGGTATATGAAGGTGCGGGGGCAATCTCATGAGACTCATCCTTTAATGTGTGGGATCTGTACTCATTCTGGGTAGTTAATATCAGAATTGCATTGAATGGTTATTAGAGAATCAGAGAATTGGTGTTAGAAAAGCCATCACATATTTGGTGTCAAGGGAAAAAACCCTCAGGTGGGCCAGTGGAGGCTGGTGTTCAGAAAGCAAGTGCCCACTGTATTCCTCCTCCTAGGCTGGATTCCAGATCCACTTCTCCTAAGGGACTCATGAATCCCATGGGCATCACATTGCTAGGACGCCATCTTCCTTCCTGTCCTGGATACCACCATTCAACAGGGAATGGTTCAGAGTTTCACAGAGAGAATAAAAATTAAAATCTGCAGAGGGCTGGGGGAGAATAAATGGATATAATTTCCCTTGCAGATAGTTTGGTTTGACTGACACATTTCCTTACACTTTGCCCCACTAATGTTAACTTTTGGGACTTTTTCCTGGGGAATGATCTGGCATATGTGTTAAGCTTTAGGTAAAACATTATCTATTGAGCATTATTTTTATTAGGGAAAATGAAACCATGAAAAACATGTCCAACATTGTGGAATTGACTAAATTTTAGCATATCAACATGTCCTTGGATAGAATATTATATAACTCTAAAAATTATAAAGAATTTAAATCCATGAACAAATGATGTATGTTAAGTGAATAGCATATTCACTTAATATAGAATGTCTTCTGAATTATACTAGCCAGGCTTTAATAAAAGGATCAGAAACACACTAATATAGGAACAATAACCTGATTAGTGGCACAATTGGTATTTAAGTTGTTTTTCTTCTTCTTCTTCTCCTCCTCCTCCTCCTCCTCCTCCTCCTCCTCCTCCTTCTTCTTCTTCTTCTTTGAGGATTTTTGATTTTTCTATGAGGATGTCTTCATTGTATCTAATTTCTGGGTCCAGGGTAAGACCCAGAAGGGCAAGAAATAGGGTTCTCCCTTTATAATCAGGAAAACATTTCAAACACTGCCTTATCAGTGCCTTCCACAAATGTTGAATTTTAGACTCTGCTCCATGGAGCTGTCGAGGAGGCAAGAGAATGAGAGTTTATGGGCTGCATTGATTTTGTACTTCTTTCGTGCTTGTAAGTTAGCCACATGAGATGAGTCCTCTTAGGATGTGCTGGTAGGAGATAAAAATCAAAGGCTGGGACAATAGCGACAAGGCTTGTCTGCTCCATGGAGGAGGATGTGCTCAGGGACGGGGGGAAAGCAGGGGACGGGCAGTTGTCCAGGGTAGGCTCATGCGGATGAAGGACCTCATATGTCTTTCAAGTCTGGGGGGTGTAAACTGTCAACATTTGGGCAATTGAACTGAAATCACTGCCTGCCGAGGATAGTGGAGCCTGAGAGGTTTTCTGCAGTGGTTGGTTATACGTAGCCTCCAGGTTCTTGGGAAGGCAGATCTCTTGAAGACCGAGCCTAGCAGAAAGTGAGCGTGGGGGCCTGCATCCCTGTGATTCCTCCTTTCCTGCCCACCCTCCGTGAATGTCAGCACTTCTTGTCTTTGGAATCCTGCAGTCCTCCCTCTGCCCTGTTACTCCTCTGGCTTTCTTCAGGTCTTACAGCTTCAGCACTAACCCCACTCCCTGTGTCTGTGTCTCCTGGCAGGCTGACACGTCCAGCATTAGTGACTCTCATCTCTGCCAATCTGGCAAAGGCAGTGGTGGTTCTGGGAAAACTATCTCATCCACTATACTCCCTTCCCGGATAGTGCTTGAGTTTGTTGAACCCATGGCCCAATGTCCAGTGGTAGATAGGGACTGCAAGAGGGACTTCCCAGTCCCCTACAGCCCTTTCCTCTGTTCTGCCAGCCCTGACTGGTCCTGTGTTACCTGACCTGTTGGGAGGATGGAGGACCACTTCCCAGAGAAACAGATCCCATCTGTGGGATTCTAGGCTCTTCTGGATAATCTATCTTTCATCGCTTCTGGAGAACTATACATTTCTCTCTCTCTATTTTTTCCCCTTTAACATTTTAAAGTATATAATACTTTTGAATAGGTTCAACTTCAAAAGTGGCAAAAGCACGGAGAGTAAAGTCTCTGGCCCACCTCTGTTTCTCTTCTGCCCACTTCTTCATTCCTTCCTCATCAGAGAGGATGGAAGAGTATAGCCAGCTTTTCCAGATGGCTGCTCAGTGGTCTCAACTCCATCTCCTCCACTGATTTGAGAGGATATCATAATGTCTTTTGTATTTGGATCTGTTTCTGGACTTCATCTTCTATTTCACTGTCTGTCTATTTCTATGCCAACATCACTGAGAATGGAGAACAGACAACAGCTCTTCAAGCCCAGGGGAAGGTGTGCAGCTTTTCTCTTCCTCACTGTGTTCGTTGGTTCTCTTTTCAGACTTGTTGCTGATACTAATGCTATTCTTCATGGTGATGTCTGCAGTAGATATAGTTCTCCCCACTTGAGGAATAAAGTCAATGAGGAACAGAGAGGTTGAAGTAACTTGCTCATGGCCATGTAGCTGGTAGGCAGAAGAGCATTAGGAGTCCAAGATAGACCTCTACCTACCATGCTGTCTGTACTCTTTTTCAAAATATTATTATAATAAAGACTAATAGCAACTGTTTTTCTAGACATTGTGTTGAATACTTTGAATTCTGTGCATATAAAGTTTTATTTAACTGTCTCTCTGTAATAACTCCACAATGTAGAAGTGACCACCAGATTTGCACACATGGGAAATTGAGGCCCCAAAGGATTATCTAAGCTGTAAAGGCCTCCTGGCTAGGATGTGTTGCTCTGAGAACCACTGTCTTTATGATTATGCTTTACTGACTCTGGATTTTCACATTCATGATCAAGTATTCTTTCATATTCTTTTGCTGTCACTTCCTTTGTCAGTCACCAGACCTCAGAAGGTTTCTGAAAGCACAGAGGTAGGGATGCCCAGGTGTGTAAGGCTCCTAACAGCTCTCTACCCTGAACTCCTGAGGTGGGTCCACTCTCCTCATATTTTTGGACACTATTTTGCTTTCTTAGGCTATGAAATTCTCTCAGACAACACACAAACTCTCAGAGCAGGGTTGCGTTCTAAGGTGATCAATAAATGTGTTGGTGTTAAGAAAGCAGATATGGAAGTTCACATTACGTGAAAAAAAAAAAGCTAATGGAGGTTCTCAAAACCCCAACAGTGAAATTCAAACTTGATGGCACAGGTGGTAGGGAGCCTCAGAAGATTCTTGAGTGAAGGCATAAGACACAAAAATGGTCTTTAAGGGAAAGTAGCCAGGGCTCATAAGCTCTCTGAATAATCCCTGCACGGAAAGAACCAGGACAACTAAACCCAGTTAACCTTATGTGAAAAGGCTTTGATCTTCAGGGCACTTTGCTTTGTCCATCTGATCTAAACACTCTATCAACTGAATTTCCCAATGATAAAGTCCCGTGTCGACTGCTTCCCCCAAAAGAACCGAGGATGCTCAGGATAGTGCAAATCACACAGTGAAGCTTGTTTCCAGGTAGCTGGGATCCAAGTATCTGCCCAGAGGAGTGGGTTTCAGCAAGGACCCCGAATGCAAGGGTCTAGGGGTTTATATGCATTTCAAACAGCAAGCATGAGTTACATGGTTCAAAAGTCAACTGCCCATGCTTAGTTTGCATCTAAATACCTCCCCGGGACCCTCCTTGGATGGGAGATTAAGGGGTTTAACTGGTTGGGTGTCTCCCCCAACCTGGCTCGCCTTTGTTTTCCAGGAGCCATTTATCCATAACAACTGGAGCTGTTTTTATGAGTAAACAGGAGGGCGGCTTGGATTCCAAAACTGGACCTTACAGCCAATACCCCATTATTTTCTTCTGTGGCTTTGAGGGTCTTTATGTCCTGCATCCAGGAGGACAGGTTGGGGCTTTCTCTTTTAGACCAGTCTCTTTACTGCAAGAACTGGGAAGAAACTTGGGGCAGACTAAAGAAGCCTTAACTTGAATGACAGTGTCCTTCATGGTCTGACTCTTGCCTTATCTCTCTGGTCATTACCTTCCATCATTTTTTTGCTATGCCTGCATCCAGACTGAGCACTTTCAGTCTCCAAATGTACCATGCCCCATTTTGCTCCTGGAATAGTTTTTGCCCCTTCTTCTCTAACTCCTTCTCTTCCGGAAGGCTTAGCTGAGATGCCTCCTCCTTAAGAAAGTTTCCTTGAGCCTTGTAGGGTGGTTTGGGTGTTCCTTCCGTGTCTCTCCATGGCATTCTGCCATTTCCCAGTTATTTCTGCTGCCTCTGTGATGGTTGAATAGCTTACTTGTCCCTTGGATTCAGAGCTCCTAACAGGAAAGGGCTGCTTCTCAGTTGTCCCGGGGCCTGCCACACAGCAGCTGTCCAGAAAATCTTGGCACATGAATAATGAAGGAATATTGCCATGTGCCAGCTGTCTCCATCTGTTGCACCAACTGACGAGTTGGTGGCTCTCAGCTCCATTAATCTCCTCCTTGTCATCCCAACAGGAAAACCATTGCTTCCAACTCGGGAGCAAAGGAACTCTTTCCTTCCTAGGAAGACCTTTCCTTCTGGATTCCTCACCTCATGACTTCCTAAGTCCTGGCTTTCCCAGGAGCGTGCATTTCCCTGTCACCACCAGCAGTATCCCTCACAGCTTCCTTTCTGTGGGCCAGAAAATCAAAAAGCAGTGCTTCTATTGGCCATGTGACTTCCTGAAGAGACCAGATTACTCTGAAAAGACTCTGTCTTTGACCAACTTGAGTCAGGCTCCACTGAGCCCTCTTCTTGACTAAGTCTTGAACTTGGGCTATGTTCTTGGCCTGGTTAGTCCACTTTTAGCAAGAATCCTGCTGAGTCAGTTTAGCAAAAATCCCCCCACCCCATCCTTAGCATCTGATCAAATTCTTGATCTCCCATGTTTGATATCTTATCATCGTGGCTGGCCTTCAGCAAGAATCCTGTTAGGTGGGTTTAACAAGAATCCCCCTTACCCTTGATGTTTCCTCTTAGTGCTCTTCTATCCACTGACCTCCACCCTGCCGCTTTGCTGTAAATCCCCACTTGTCTTTGTGCTTGGTGTGAACTCCATTTCTCTCCCCTACTATAACAGCCCTTGCAGTGGTCCCTCTTTAAAAAGTTTTCCTTACTGCCTTTACCAACCATCACAAATCCTTTTTCCTCAGTAGCATCCCCACCCCCTATCCTGACCTTGTAAACCTCTGTTCTTGGGCCTCAGTTTTTCCAGACACTGAAAGTCACCTCTTCCTTGGGCCCACTGCTCTCATGTCTCCTATTCCTCTTCCTAATAGCACCATAGACTCTATTCTCCCTCTGTGTTTATTATTCCCTTCTTTAACCCCTGTGATCTCTCACCATTTGTCTTTCCTTCCCTTCTGTTTTCTCCCCAAGCTGGGACCTGACCCCCTGCTTTTTAAATACGGGTATTTCCAAATTTGTGTTTTTAACCCTCCGCTCCCCTCATTCTGTGCACACTGCCTCTCTGATGAGTGACCCCCAAAGCCTAAAAATGAATATTGTCTCAGGGGGGTTGGAACCTCTTAGAAAATGCTCATGGGTTATCTGGGAGTGCAAACACAGAGGTGTTATCAGGTTATCAGCACAGCCTGCCCCTAACACCAGGATCCCTCATCCCTTGGAGTGTAAGGCTGGGCCTCAGCTATCGCTCAGAGTACATTTGAATGAATGGAGGGGAGTCTACTGATGTAGCCCACAGGCCTGCTCTGAGCCCGTCCACCACTTGCCCCACTCTGGAGATCCTTCTGGGCAGCCAGTTACAGGGACCCTACCTCCCACTGAAGACAAAGGCCCAGGGACAAGTGGGAGGAACTGGTGTTCCAGGTGCCCAGGTTAGAGCTGGAGGAGTTAGTGGCCCAGGGAGCCACTAACACCGATGTGGATCGGTGTGTCCTGGAGGCACAGCTCCAAGTATCTTCATGAATGCTGGGTAATTATTTTTGTAGCTTCAGCACCCTTGTAGTGACATTCCAAGCCAGTTGTAAGCTGATTGTTCTAATGGTTCCTGTATATTTTGAAAATAGAAATATCATCATTATTTTGAAATACTTGGCATGAAAAATTTGATTGAATTTGAAATTTGTTTACATTATCACAAAATGTCACTATTACTTGTCAATGAAGGAAGAGTTACAAGATTTATTCCAATATGATTTTTCCATGTCGATTTTTGAATGGTTATAAAAATGATTTAAAAATTTGTATTACCCCGTTGTGTAAACAGAGTTTCTTGTTGATGGAGATCATCAAGAATTTAAAGGGATTATTATTAAAAAGTGTTATTCCAGAGTTACATGTAATAGTTTCCAACCTGTTCCCCCCAAGGGAATGGGCAGAGGTTACGAAAAGTTTGTTCCTTGACACAGATCCAAGCATTTTACTTAAATATGGGAAAACATTTTATTTGTAAGTTTTATATAAGTTCAATATTTAATACCTTTCTGAGAGTTTTATATTTTATTTTTCCTGTATTGAAATAAAGTGTAATGATTTTTCCCCATTAAAGTCTAAATTTCCTTCAGTTTACCTCCAAGGCATGATATAAATGCTACCATTTCCCCTGTGCATTCTCACATAAAAAATGTTGGGAATTTTTAAAAGCAACTTTATTGAGGTGTAATTTACATGTTAAACTACTCACCCATTTTAAGTGCACAACCGGTGCACTTTTTAGTAAATTTACTGAGTTGTACAACCGTTGGCATTCGTTTTTAGAACATTTTACTCATCCCAATAGGATGGGACAATAGTTGTGAAAGATGGTGAATGAGACCAAAAGGTATTCCTTGGGAGGACAGAGCTTTGGGTCCCGAGCAGCCTGTGGGCAAGTAGGAGGGCGCTGAATTCCGAGGAGAGGCACTTGGGCAGGGGGACAGGGCAGACCAAGAACACGGCTGTTGGTCTGGGCATGGGAAGGTTGGGGGCTGGTTTGTGGCTCAGCTTAAACACCCCTGCCTCCAGGCAGGTGCTTCCAGCTCACCCACCAGGCTGCTGCTTCCTTTCCCTGTCTCCAGTGTACACCTGTTACAGCAGAACCCTTGGTGGACTTTTGGTTTGTGGATCTGCTGTCCCTGCTGCACTGTGAGTGACCACTGCCCGGTCTCTGCCCGCTGGCCCCACCTTTGTGTCCCCATAGCTTAGCCCCATCTCTGGCACAGAGAATAGCCTCACAGTCACTGTTTTCCCCATAAATAAGTGCTTTCCAGCTTTTTAATCCTGTCCCCCAAGGTTGCCAGAGCTGACCAGAGGCACATGGGGGAGATGCCCCAGTAAACAGTGTCCAGACCAGAATCAGGCTGTGTCAGTGGGTGCGAGGACAGAGAGCATGCAGGCCTGGCCGCTGCAGCCCTGGCTTCTTGTCTGGCCTCACTTCTGACCATCTGTCCCTCTGTGCTGTCAGTTGCCCCTTTCAGCTGTTGCGTCTCCTCTCGATGAGGCTGCTGGGTGAAGTGTGTTCTCGTTGCCTTCGAGCTACAGAGCCCCGTGATTGCCCGCGATTGCCTGCCGTGGTGCATCTTTTCCCCAGTGTCTCCTGGAACTAGCCAGTAAAGGGGCCATCTTGGGGGAACGGGGTGACGACGACAGAGCCCCTGGCTGGGCTTGGGGGCCCAGCATCATAGCATTTGCCAGAACTGCTACTGCCCATCCCCAGAAAATACCAATAAAGGCAGCAAGCAGATAAATTGCCTTTGCCACCTCCGGAAGCAAGTGTCTGGGCAAGATGGCTTTGTCAAGCTTGAGGAGAACGGAGAGATGGAAAGCAAGCCCGTCGAGCTGTTTTTGAGGGCACTTACCAGCTGCCCAGACCTGCACCCCCCGTTTTTAAAAGCAGTTACTTTACTAGTAATAGTGCTGCATTATTCTTGATCACTGGGCTCTCAACTCTGTATTTCCCTTTGGGGTTCTCTGGCTCAGTTACGTAGCCTCTCTTAAGACCTTAAGTTGAAGCTGACAAAATATAGCCGGGCTGCCACGGGAAGGCTTCCTGAGGGTGACCCAAGCTGGCGAAGTGGTCGCAGCCAGGACAGAGAACCCTCCCTGAACCCTAAACTATTGTTTGTTCTCAGGTGCCTCAAGTGGGTTTCTGGGGTGGGGGGGAGCTGCTTCTTGGCACCCAGTTGAAGGAATTTTAGGCTTTCTGGTGTCTTTTCTGGGCCCTATGTGGCCCTCTTGGTGGTGTGGCAGCAGAGGCAGCCCCGAGGGGACGCACGCAGGCAGTGTCTCCCACAACCCCCCTTCTCTCTGGGCATTACAGGACCCCTCTGGGCTTCCTGGGACTGATCAGACCTGACTGTGGTTTTCCTGTCTAATCATGTTGTTAATTAACACCACAAATCTTCGCAGCTGGTGGTTGCTTTTTGCATCTCATCCCCTCCTCCTCCCTTCTGTATACCAATTAGTGCAAAAGCGGGGAGCAGATCTTCAAGCATTGATTTGCCTTTGTAGTAATGATTGTTTTGGGAACAACCCAACCCCCTCCAAGCAGATAAACGCCCGCCACACCCTGAGTTGGAACCGCATGCTTCCTTCCTCATAGATTTTTGGTTTTGCTAGGCCAGGACAGAGAACCCAATTATTGAAGAGAATAATACCACTTTTGTCTCCTCTGGTTTTAAAAAACAAATGGGAATGTGAGGGGAGAAGGGGAGAGCCCATCTCCAGAGGATGTGGCTCATTTAAAGGTGTTGGCTGGTCTTTTCAAAAAGTCAGTTCCTGGAATGTGGGAACATAGCCAAATGTCAAGTGGAACAATGTGAAAAAGCCCCCGCTGACGCCTCTCTGTTTATGAAGTGGTTTGTGCCTCAGACAGTTCAGCTCCTGCCCGTGCGTCAGACCTTTAGGGATCAGGGACCCATGTGTGTCTCTGTCAAGAGAATTGTTTATAGCCTAGCCTGGAGGGGGATCCAAGAATGGAAGGGCCGGTGTACCTCTCATGGTCCATGGACAGCCAGGCCTTGAACCCCGACTCTGGGTACTCACTAGGGCACTTGCCAGTAGATCTATATGGTTAGTTAGTCCCCTAGAAAGGCTATGTGGTCCCATGGCAAAAGAAAAGGGGTATTTGGCCTTTTGTTCACTAGGGAGCATTTGGAAGAATAGACAGTATGTTGGAGGGGATTTCTTTGGTTGTGTCTTTTTACTTCCCCTGTACTTCTCCTCCACTCTCGCTCCCTCTCCCCAACAGAGACATGTGACCTTAATCATTTCACTCTCTCCCGGTCTCTTCTCCTCTTCTCACCCTGCCCTCTGCTGTGTGGGGGATTGTGAGGGCTGGGCTCTGTGTGGGAGGGTGCGGTAACAATTAGCAATGTCTGCCAGGGTGGGGGGTGAGGGCTGCCCGGCAAGCCATAGTCTCTACCATCCCCATCCTTTTTTGTGTTTTAGTTTGTAATTGTGATAAAATACACATAACATCGTATTTGCCATCTTAACCGTATTTAAGTATGCAGTTTGGTAGTGTTAAGTGTATTCATACTGTCAGGCACTCTCTCTCAGAACTGGATCATCTTGCAGTGCTGAAACTTGCTATCTGTTAGACGTCCCCTTACCCTCTCCTCCGCTCTCCCCTGCTAACCACCATCCTACTTTCTGTTTCTATGAGCTTGCGATTCTAGATAAGTAGAACCATATAGTATTTGTCTTTTTCTGCCTGGCTTATTTTACTTGACGTAATATCTTCATGTTTCTTCCATGTTATAGCATGTGTCAGAATTTCCTTTCTTCTTAAGACTTAATAATATTCCATTCTATGAATAGACTACATTTTATTTATCCACTCATCTGTCAATGGACATTTGGGTTATTTCTACTTTTTTGGCTATTGTGAATGATGATGCTGGGTACATGGATATACAGATCTTTTCCAACAATTCAGTGATCTAATTTAGTGTTTGCCAACTTTGCTTATAGTAGAGCCACCTGCAGAGCTTTTAAAAAATACTGTTCTTTGAATTATCACCCCAATTAAATCAAATGTCTAGGTGTAGAGTCCGCAGATCAAAATCAAAGGCATTTGTTAAAAATGGAGATTCTCTGGAGATTGTGATTCACTTGGTCTTGATATGGCCCAGAAATCTGTACTTTTAGGAAAGAGCCTTAGGATATTCTCATGATCGGTATTTTAGAAATTACTATCTAAGCCATCAATTAAAGGCCCTTAACCTTCACCCAGACTTATCCCTTGGTCATAAATGGTGTCAGATTGTTCTCTGGTTATCTTATGTTTCTTGATCTTATAGCCCCAATGGGATTTTAAATTCATAAAATTGTAGAATTTCTGAATTCAAAGGGGCCATAGAGACCAGATAATCTGTTCGACAGAGGTTACTCCTTAAATTGATTTTAGGACAGGGTCTAGAAGCAGTTTGAAATTCCCTCCACTCAATAGGAATTTAAAATTTTTGTTGTTCTATGGTGCCAGTGCAAGCCAGCATATTACTTTTAAGAAAGGCTGGGTGTGACTACCATTGTTCTTGTGAAAGCATGGGTGCTTGCATTTATACTTCCTGCTGCTCAGAGCAACCCATCAATCAGGGATTGGGACAGCATCATGATGTGGAAGGGATTGAATCAGAACATGATCTCAGTTGTGTCTGTCATAGCACATCCTGACCCTGGACCAGTATGGACGTAATTTTACTTTCTTCTTGAGTCATGAAGCATAAGAGCGTGCTTTGACGAACATTGACTATTTATCAGCTGCTGTTCTAGATGGATTCCACGCATTATTTGAAGACCTTTGAGGAAACAAGAGCTTGAAAATGTTCAATGACTTGTACAGAGTGACTTATTAGCAAGTGACAGAATTTAGATTTGAAGTCAGGCTGATTTCTCAGCCCAATCTCTCTTTCTCTCTTTTTATTATTTCTTTTATTAAGCTATAATGTATTGTTTGCTTCAGGAGTACAGATCTGTGATTCATCAGTCTTACACAACTCACAGTGCTTACCATAGCACATACCCTCCCCAGTGTCCAACCCAGCCACCCCCTCCCTCACACCCTCCTCTCCAGCAATGCAGTTTGTTTCCTGAGATTAAGAGTCTCTTATGGTTTATCTCCCTCTCTGGTTTCGTCTTGTTTCATTTTTCCCTCCCTTCCCCTATGATCCTCTGTCTTTTTTCTCAAATTCCTCATATCAGTGAGATCACATGATAATTGTCTTTCTCTGAATCACTTATTTTGCTTAGCCTGATACCCTCTAGTTCTATCCATGTCATTGCAAATGGCAAGATTTCTTTTTTTCTGATGGCTGTGTAATATTCCATTGTATATATATACCACATTTTTATCCATCTACTGATGGACATCTAGGCTCTTTCTATAGTTTGGCTACTGCGGACATTGCTTCTATAAACATTGGGGTGCAGGTGTCCCTTAAGATGACTACATTTGTATATTTGGTGGTAAATAAAGTAGTGCAATTGCTGGGTCATAAGGGGAGCTCTATTTTCAACTTTTTGAGGATCCTCCATACTGTTTTCCAGAGTTCAGCTCAATCTCTTAGTCACTGTGCTATTTCACATGATGAAAAGCGATGAGGTAAGTCAAGTGGTTAGCATAGCATCCAGTCCATTACAGAAGCTCAGTAAATTGGCCATCATCATCATCATCAAAATCACAACAGCAACTAAACTTATATAGCTCTTGTTATGTGCCAGGTACCATTTTATGTACTTAACACATACCTATTTACAAAATAATCCCATGAAGCTGTACTATGATAATAGATTTTACAGATAAGGAAACTGAGACACAAATAAGTTCTACTGCTAGTAAGTAGCAGAGATGAGATTGCACTAGAGAGTATGGCTCCAAACTTAAGGCCACAACGAGTACAATGTGCTGCCTTCCATGTGGTAAATGTGAAATACTACTACTACTAATAATTAATAATAAAACCCTAAAATTTCTTTCAACATGATATTTTTTCTACATGCTTTCCTTGTAGGCATGCCCAGAAGATAAAAATAAATGTGATAATATATTCAGGTGTCCTTTTTATGCCTCCCCTTTCTGCCCTCTCAAAATTCTTTTTTTTTTATTTTTTATTTTTATTTTTTATTTTTTTTTTAAAGATTTTATTTATTTGACAGAGAAACACAGCCAGAGAGGGAACACAAGCAGGGGGAGTGAGAGAGGGAGAAACAGGCTTCCTGCTGAGCAGGGAGCCCAATATGGGGCTCGATCCCAGATCTCCGGGATCATGACCTGAGCCGAAGGCAGTCGCCCAACCAACTGAGCTACCCAGGCGCCCCTCCTCTCAAAATTCTTATGCAATTCAATCTGATACTGTTTCACAGCACCTGATTTCTTAGTTATTTTGGGAGTAACCTCTGAGGAAGGGACATTCATGGGGCCATTACATTTTTTTTAAGTTGGAAGGAACCTTTGGGCTCTTCTAGGGCAGAAGTCTCTAAAATAGAGTGCTTGCACCTTACAGGATGCACAAGGCCATCCTTTGGAGTTGGAGAAGAAAATATTCATGGAAAACCAAATAAATTAAGGGCCATAGCAATTTTCTGGTCATGAAGTTCAGTGGACACTTCCTAGATGTTATCATAGTGACTCTGGCTCTTCCTGTCCCTGCTGATCCTCCTTTCTTGAAGCATTCATCTCCTTTAGCTGAGTGAGGTCACACTCTTGTCCCTTTTCTCCTTTCTCTCTGGCTGCTCTTTCTCAGTCTCCTTTGCAGTTTTCCCATTTCAGGAATTTAAATTTTTTAAAAAAATATATGGCTTGACATAACATTCTTGCCGTATGCATCAGAAGGTCGTGGTTCTTGTCTGAGACAAAAGTGGAGAGTCTATAGCATGGACAAACCTGCCTTCCCTGTTTTACTTCCTTTCAGTGTATTTATATGTGATGTTAGAGGTTAAATTGGGTCCCACAAGAAGATTTGTTGAGGTCCTAACCCCTAGTACCTCAGAAGATGATTTATTCTGAAATAGGGTCATTGTAGATGCAATTAGTTACATTAGATGAGGTCGTAATGAATTAAGATGGGCTCTCAATCCAATATGACTATGTCCCCTAAGAAAAGAAGAGACACAGAGACATTTGGAGAGAAGACAGCCACAGGATGGCAGGGACATATATTGGAATGAAGCACTGCAAACCAGGGAATGCTGGGATTGCTGGCAAACACCAGGAACTAAAAAAGCTAGGGAAAGATTCTCTCCTACAGGTTTCAGAGGGAGCGTGGCATCACCAACATCTTGATTTTGAATTACCAGCCTCCGGAACTGTGAGCGAATGAATTTCTGTTGTTTTAAGCCATCCAGTTGTACTCTGTCGTGGCAGCCACAGGAAACAAATACATGTGCCTACATAGGTAGATTTATGAATTCTACTTCTTTGTTTAAATGAAACTATCCTTCACCACATGGACACTCTGCAAAGATGCCACCATTTGAAAATAATATGATGCAATGCAGGGGACCACAGGGACACGACAGCACTGCCCTCTCCATCAACTGCCATCATGAGGGAAAAATGAAGACCATTCCATTCAACCTGTAAGAAGTCAGTTAAAAATGTCTTGATATAGCAAGATATTTTGTCTATAGATTATCATCTCCTATAATTACGACAAATCAATCTTAGCCCAATTCATATTTACCTTGAGGTATTAGCTAATGATAGTATCAAGCCATCATAATCAATAGACATTTAATACTCCTTATTTCATCTTTATCTCATCCTTTTAAATATTTTACTTTTATGTCTTTTCATCATGTGTGCAGTATTTCTTCATTTAGATGCACATTTCTGCCTTATAAATGAGGATAAATAAAAGCATGTATTTTGGCAGCATGTATTCATACATATTTTTTTATTGATAGGGTACATGATCAAGTCAACACCTCCTCTACTTTTATGCCTAAGAAAATGGTTCCAGGATAGTTCTGTGAATTGAGTCACCCAAGGTCAGAACTAGAACTGGTTTCTTCTGAATTGGAGCCAGGATTGAGCCTCTATACCATTTTCTTTCCTGCAGAAATTTAATGAGCTGCACACTTTGCGCTATGTCAACATCATGAAGCCTTGGGCCATTTTGAGTAAAATGCTTCTGTTTAGCAAGCCTTGTAGGGAGTAGAGATGTCCCAGCAGGCTTACATTCTGGCTCTGCCACCCAATAGCTAAACTACAGTGTAGTGTAAAAACAAAAAAGTGTAAACTACATTACACTACAAAAAAGTGTAAGCTCCTTCAGGTTTGGTTGTAATAGTTGATGTTGCTGTTGAGATTATGAAGAGGTAGGTTCTTTCTTATATATGGGGTAAGGAGGTTCTAAGGACCAGTGGATAAGCCCCACATCCAGATGTAACTCTGATTTGCCTGGCTGGGTGTGTGGCATGGGGGGTAGTGCTGCAGCAGAGATCAGTTTCCGTGGGCTGACACTGCAATTCCTACTACCTTTCCCTGGCCCAGGTCACGTTCCTGGTACGGAGAAATTCACATTACTGACTGGGCATCACATGACTTTTTTTATCTTGGTTATGGGCAAATGTCCTGATGGAGAGTTTTCTTTCTCACCTCTGTCCACGCTTCAGTCCACTGTAATCTGGCTTTTACCCATCAACTGCCTTGAAACTGCCCCATTAAGGACCGTAGTGACTTCCTTGTCAGGTCTGATGGATGCCTTTTGATTGTTACCATGACATGTTGGTACTATTTGTCACTGTCAGGGACCATTTAACCCCTTCCTCCTTCTTAAAAGCATTCTCTCTTTCTTAATCAAGAGACACCACACTCTCTTGGCTTTCTTCTCCCTGGATGCTCCTTCTCACTCTCTTTTGCTGGTTTACATTCTTTGACTCTACATTACATCTGCAACATTGCCCAGTTCTACTCAAGCCTCTGTTCTTCCTGAACATTTCATCTATGGGCTGGGTATCCACTACCCTTGGCATCCTTGATTCCCATAGAGAGGGAGGGCTGACTGTCAAACTCACCTGCCAGGGGAAAGGCTTTTTGAAACTGCATATATCACCGCATATGGTTCTGGATATAGCATGTGTCACTGTCCTAGTGGTCTTCCTAGAGAATGTGGTTACATGGGGTGGGTGTGTGTATGTGTGTGCATGTGTGCAAACCGAGGAGCTCTTATTTAATGCTCATGCATCCCAGCCTGTCACCTGCTCATCTAGGTACTTCTGTACATATCCATTTGGATGTCCACTAGTCATCTCACACTCCGTCTGACCTAAGTGACACTTAGGTCTCTCATAAACTTACTCCTTTTCCTTCATCTCTAGTTTGAGTGAGTGGCACTGCCATTCAAACAGTTGCTTAAGCTGAAACCTGGTTATCTATCATCCTTGACTCCTCCCGTTCCATTACCCCTGGACTTATGCCCACAATCAATTACTAGGCCCTCATGAATCTACCTCCCCAAGTGATATGCATCAGGTCATTTCTTCCCTTTCCCACTGATGCTGCCCTCCTCACTTCCATTGGGTCTTTCAGACTTCAGTCCATTGGCCACACTTAGCCTTCTTTGTGCGCAGTCTTCATCAGGGCCTTCCCCTGCCTGAGTGCTTTCGTGGTTCTCTGATGCCCTCAGGATTCAGCTGGGCTCTGCCCACCTCTTCAGCTTCATTTCTAGCCTCTTCTCATTGTAACTCTCTAACTGATTGTCCAGATAGAATACACTTGGGACAAAACAGGGCTGTCAGTTAGTACCCTGGGAAAACAAGAACTCTCTCATGAAAACTGGGAGGTTCAGTCAACCCAGGTCATACTGAACCTTTGGATGTACTTTGTGTTCTTTCATCTGTAGACCCTTGTTTCTGACATCCCCTCTTTGCCTGTTTGCAACCTCTAACTCCCTGTACATTCTTCTCACAGTCCATACCTCATCCCTGTAATATGTAAAGCACTCCATTAAAAATTCTTTAATGTCAATTTAAATTAATTAAACTGTACTTCACTTAAAAATAGAATACCATATTATATTAGTTTCAGTTGTGCAAAACAGTGATTTGACATTTATATACATTACAAAATGCTCATCAAAGTTAGTGTGGTTACCATCTGTCAGCATACACAGCTACTACTGTATTATTGACTCTATTTCCTCTGCCGTACTTTTCCATCCCCATCCCTGTGACTTACTTCATGAATGGAAGCTTGTACCTCTTAGTTCCCTTCATCTGTTTTGCCCATCCCCCCACCCCTCACTACCTGGCAGTCACCAGTTTGTTCTCTACATCTGTGCGTCTTTTTGGGGTTTGGTTTGCTCATTTGTTTGTTTGTTCGTTTGCTTTGGTTTTTAGATTCCACATATAAGTGAAAGCATATGGTGTTTGTCTTTTTCTGTCTGACTTTCTTCACTTAGAATAATACCCTCTTGGTCCATCCATGTTGTCACAAAATGGCAAGATTTCCTTCTCATCACTCCATTTTAATGGTCTGTGTTTTCAACCTCACCTGAGAGAAAAAAATTAAGTCATTTTGGATATTAAATTACTTTAATACTTCTACCACTCCCTAAACTGCTTTCTCCAGTACAACCCCACCCTTTTTAAAACAAGGGACAGTAGGTTTGAGGCTCAGATTCAGTGGCAGAATCTCACCAGAAAGTTAAAATGTCATCTTATTTTCATTTTATCTATTAATGTCTTTTATAACGAGTAATGCTGGTTTTCTATTTGTGCTAATGACATAATGTTTTCTTTCAAAATTAATTGAAGTAAAAGAAAATGAACCAGTTGAAATAAGAGCATTAAGTTAATAATAGCCCAGTTGATATATGAATATGGAGAAATTTCACAATGGCTGGTACATCTCCTCAGTATATGGACATTCTCCTGTCCTAAGACAATAAATACCACTACCATACCCAAGGAAATGTGTAGCATAATGCAAAGTATATAACTTCTAATATATTCCAGATATTGACATTTTCAAGTAGATCACTTATATTATTCTTTTGACTTCATCCTATGGAATTTAAATACCATAGGACTTCTATACCCATTATTGTCTATTTTTGAATAAACAGGCTCTTCTGTAGCATCTGAACACTTTACGTCTTTACTTTCTTTCTTTGAATTTCTATCCTGCTGACTCCACAAAGTCTTATCTTAATGTATATTTTTTATGCTTCAAAGTTTTTTATTGAGCATTCCAGCATGTTCTTGTAAAACCAAAAATTCACTGACTAAAACTGAATTCTTCCTTTATAGCCTGTGATAATAAAGCCCTAAGAATAACAAAATCTTCTTGATTGAGTAATCATTAAAATTATTAGTAGTACACAAACACACCATTAGTATATTACTGACCATAATATCATAATAACATCACAATTTTGATATTAATCATAAAATATAAAATAAGTTTTGGAAATATATTTGCTAAGTGACCTGATGGGGTCTTTAACAAATAGTTCATGTATTCCTGGTTGGCGATAAGTTATTGCTAGGAAGAGACAGGGCAGCAGCAGTCATGTTCCCATTTTTATAGTTGCAAATTAAAAAATATGTAGGTAAAATACAGCTATGGAAGATTTCTTATACCAGTTTGAATTTTTTTGTACTTATATTACAACAATCACATAGTGATATATCACAACGTTTACTCGATGATTTTAATAATGATATATCATTTGACAATGCAGTTAGGTTTCCTTTCACTTTTATTAAAAGCAAATAATTGGAGACAGACTGAATTGCAAAAGAGTTCTTATCCAGTTGTTAGACCTATTCACTCTCTTGATTTCTTGGAATTAGAGGGAAAAGTATTTATTAATCCTGATCAGATTATACTTAATTATACTTATTTTTTTCAGTGAAAGGTATAACTTTTAACCTGATATATTTGCAAATGATTGAAAAAATAAAAGATTGGTCGACACAACAGAACTGTGCTGATGCAATATTTTATATCAAATGCAGGAGCTTTGAATGTATTTATATGAAACCATAAATTTAATTTATGGAAAATGCCCACCGTGGTTTAGCCCATCAGCCAAATCTATTTGCTTCTTATCAGAAAACATCTGACTTCATTTTCCAATTTTAGTAGACATCTCTGTGATAATACTCTCACTTCTGGTTTTAATTCCAAGAAAGAAAGAGAAAGAAGTGGGCTGTGATGCTTTACTGGGAGTTTCCTGCCCGGTGACAGAAGGCCTGGTGCCAGGTTCTCTTCTTGGCTTTTGGCTCCAGCAACACTGGTTTCTTTGATGTAAGCTGGGGATAGAACAGGAGAGGAAGTTAAGTAGAAGATCTGAATAGCTGAATTGGCCAAAATACCTTGTCTTTAATGCCACTACTGGTCCTTAATAGAATGTGCTTGACCCTGGGGGGACAAGAGGCCCTGCTGCCTGCCTTGCACTCACATCTCCTACTTTGCCTTTGTTTAGGGCCTGCTCAGGAACACCTGGGCCATGTCCTGTGGGAGGAGTCAGGCCCCTTGGAGGGCTGGTGTTCATAGAGAGCCACAGGTGACTAGAGCAGGGAAGTGGTAGAGGGGATCAACAGACTGGCAGGAAGTGGCCACAGGGAGCTCAGTGTTAGAAAGAGTAGAGATAGGAGTGGATAATCCAGTGTTTGATTTCCTTAAATTATTCATGGTTGTGGATCTTTGGGAGAGGTTTCTAGTTGCTTCCAAGCTGGGGTGCACTTACGTCCATGGAGCTTGGGGGGCTAGTGAACTAAGTTTGCTGGAGTGTGGGTTGAGGGCGAAGTGGGGGAATTGGGAATGGAGGGGACACAGTGAATGTATGTTAGCATATGGAAATGTCTGTGTTCCCAGGCATGGGTCTTTCTAATAATACCCCCCTGCCTCAGGGCCCTTGTACTTGCTCTTCCTTTTGCATGTAATGCTGTTCCCCAGCCACATCTGCATGGCATATTCCTGCACTTTCTTTAAGTTTTAATTGAAATGTCTTGGTGAGCCTTTCCCTGCCTATCCTATTTTTAAGTTGTACCTGCCCACATTTGGTATCTCCTTTGTTGTGCTTTTGTTGTGTTTTCTTCATTGAATATTTATTTGTTTATTGTCTGTCATCCCACACCAGAATATAAACTCCATGCTTTCCAGGATTTTTCTGAGTTTAGCTAGCCATTGTAAGCAATCAGTTAATATTTTTTGGCACAATGAACAAACTGCCACAATAAATCTTCATGTAGAGGTCACAAATCCAATTCCCTATGAGGAAAAGGCAGGAAACGGCAAGGGTGGAGGGAGGATGATGGTAAACCAGAGAACTCATGTCACCATCTAAAGAACACAGCCACTCCTTGGTATTGCCATGTGACATTGTGGTTTTAATTTTGATTTTTCATGAAAAACCTGAAATTGGAACTTTGGGATGAGAAGGTGAAATCTGATTTTTACACATGAGGAAAAAATTAATTGAAAAATGAGCATACTGTACAAAGTGAACATATGGTTCAAATGACACTGGCTTATGACCTCTTCTTGACTAAACTGGAACATGGCTTGGGGGTGGGCAGAAGGGGCACACTCACTCAGATGAGTGCCTTCTTTCTCTTTCATGCATCCCTGCGCAGCTGAGAGGGAGGAACATACTTGGGGTTTACCTTACCTAAAAAAGCCGAGAGATTAATTGAAGACCTGGTTCAGGGAGGTTCAGAATAGATTATTGTACACCCAGAGTTTCCCAAATATAATAGAAAGTCTTGCACTGAGAAGGAAGCAACTCAAGAGGTTCCTCAACAAGCATTTTGTGAAAACCCTCCTTCCCCACGCAGCCTTGAAACTCATAGAAGAAAACAGGGGGAAAAAAACCCTTCTTGACATGAGTCTTGGCAGTGATTTTTTATTTTTTGTTTATATATTTTTAAAGATTTTATTATTTATTTGACAGAAAGAGAAACAGTGAGAGAGGGAACACAAGAAAGGGGAGTGGGAGAGGGAGAAGCAGGCTTCCCGCTGAGCAGGGAGCCCGATGCAGGGAGCCTGATGCGGGGCCTAATCCCAGGAACTTGGGATCATGACCTTGGCAGTGATTTTTTAGATACGACACCTAAAGCACAAACAACAAAATAAAATGTAAATAGGCAAGACAACTTCAATCCAAAAAGCTTGGGCACAGCAGAGGGAACAATCAGTACAATGAAAAGACAACCCTATGGAATGGGAAAAACATTGTAAAACCATATGTCTGATAAGGGGCTAGTGATCGCATTCGTCAGGTGATCCCTTGTCCCCCTCTGAGCCTTAGTTCTTCATATGAAAAATCAACGTTTGAGCAAGGAGATATCCAAGGTCCCACTGAGCTCTAACATTTGGCGATTCTACAGCAAAGCCCTTCTCTTAGGAAAAGCAGGCCCATGAGGCTATGCTCACGGAAACAGAGGCTCTTTTATTATTTCTCTGAGGAGGACGGAATTTGAGAAAGTTGGTTTTCACTCCAGACTTCTTCCAGAGGGAAAGAAAGGTCACGTGGGGCATTGGCAGCTGAAGCGTGCACACTCTTGCTCTCTGCGGCTGAATTTCCGACATACCCGGTGCAGATGGGTCGGAAATGAATGGAATTGGCAGGGTTGATTGCTATCTTTTTTATTACTGTTCAGTGTTTGATTTCTGCTACGACCCTGGCAGATGACAACAGATTGCCGGCCTCGACCAGGAGTAGATTATTTCTTATCTGATCATTCTTTGTGTGTATTTCGGGTGGACTGAAGGTTTTTTAATATTGAAAAGTCAAACAGCATGGACCGTTTCATCCACCCTCAGCTTAGCCCGCTATTTACAGGCCCATTCCCCTAACTCTCCAATTCTTAAAAAAAAAAAAAAAAAAAAAAAAATCAACCATCAGCAGCTCAGCCTGATAATGTCAGAAGATGGAATTTGGAGATACACACACGTCCTCCGTGCTGCCCTGGTGGCTTAGTGGGCAGCACTGGGCTTGACACTCTGTCTCATTTTGGGGCCTTATGTGGTTGAGTCTCATGAGAAACATCACTAGGGGCAAGTGGGATTTGACTATGTCCTGCCAAGGCTTTGGTTCTAGCAGGGAACTAAGTGCCTGGAGGGATTTGTTCTGCAACTAGAAAGTTCTTAAAACTACGTAGAGCATTATTTTGAGATTTCTACGACTATGTCAAAAGTGTTACAAACATTTCTGTTTTCTGGGGGATGATTGGGAGCTGGGGACCCAGTGTTTACATTCGGGGAAGTCACAATGGAAGGCAGTGACAAAGAGGACAAAGTTACCAAGATGGTGAAGTGGGCCAGCCAGCTAGTCTGATGTTGGTTTTGGGATGCTGGTGTGATGGACTCCTGGTTCAGAGACAAAGAAGTTTGTTGCTTCACACAATAACGGTAGCCTGAGGATCATGGTCGAGCTAGTTTCCTGAACCCCGTTCCCACGGGGTGATATGGAGAGGGCCAGGTGACACCTGCAAAGGCAGGGAATTTTGTTACAGGAGAGGCACCCGGAGTTTAGGGGGCCTGAATCTTTTATAGTGGGGAAACACGCCTGCTTGCTGGGAGCTCCGGAGGGAGACA